>CAJPDP010005252.1:0-12614 GCA_905336975.1 Bombina variegata variegata
TCATGGGGAAAATACGTTAACGTGGTCCCGGTATCTGAAGTCCAACTCTGTGCGCATCGCGCTATGCTCGCGTGCAAAAGTTTTACTTTTAAAATGTAATACGAGCACTACCCAACACGTGCAAAAAGTTAACTTCTAGCAAAGTTAACAATCAAAACAGGGCGCTAAATATCGCGCCACTTGTAATTTATCAATAAATGTCAAGTTACCTTCCCAAAACACCAGCATTTTGCATTCTGTACCTATAGTTTGCAGTACAAATTAGTAATTAAATTTAGAAGATAAATTTAATTTTCAGTGTTTTCGCTCCATCTTGAACTATATGCCAAAAAAGAAAAGAAACAAAGTATTCATTCGTGTCTGAAGAGGCAGGCAATAGATGGCAAATGTGCCCCTCAAATTTTCCTCTTTATATTTAAGCATAAGCACCAAGTTGAATCAAACTTTTGGATGACAGTGAGCCTTCATTTTTAAAATGTGCAGCTCCTTTGATACAGCAAGTAACCCTCTTCATCTGCACATACAGTATTACCGCTAATATTATTTTGTTCAGAGTATTTTAACACCCCCATGAACAATATCTATGGATTGGCTTATATCTCTAGACACAATTAGTCAGAAAGAAAACTTGTGTATAGAGAGGCTGCTGTACCATTTGGTATATACATGAGTTAGCTGGTATTTTTTAGAGCCCAGAGTACCCCTTAAAGTCTGGGTAAGAAATTTGCTAGGGAACAGGAGACAAAATCAAGACATACACAAAAGAGATAAATAAAAAAGATGTTATATTGTGTGCAGAAATTAAAACACTGTTACATGAGTTGTGTAGAAGGAAAAAATATATAAACAGATACAAAAGTGCAAAATAATACATACAACTATACCTGATAAATAACCCAGTTACTATGATACCTTGCTTCTCTAACAGTCCTTATAAATACTATTATTAAACAAATATAT
Organism: Bombina variegata variegata; assembly: GCA_905336975.1. Classification (NCBI taxonomy): domain Eukaryota; kingdom Metazoa; phylum Chordata; class Amphibia; order Anura; family Bombinatoridae; genus Bombina; species Bombina variegata. The sequence continues at coordinate 961 of CAJPDP010005252.1, forward strand.
TTTAAGATCTCACTCTCTTATGGGCCAGTCTTTCCAGATCAGAGACCTGCTTGTGGGTCTCTGATCTTTAGGGACTGCACCAGAACTGGTCTCTGCCACAATACAACATGATTTTGTACGGCATACCCTAGCAGCCAGACACATGAGAAGACTTTATTATTTGTTATTGTGTGAATCAGTGTGCATTGTGTGGCAGGTTTACATATGTTGGGGTGACAAAGCAAATACCTTTATTGAGAAGTATAGGGGGTGAATGGGATAAACCAGGGATTTTCTGCAGCTAAATGAAATTGGTAGACCCACTACATGTAAATACTGTAGCATTATCTAGGCCAAACCACTAATGTGCATATTCACTTGTGTCTCAATGTCACCATATCATTTCCAAAAAAATTTTCTAATAGTGATTGGAGTAACAGACCTAGACAAAGAAAAAATATATGAAGCGCCTCACTCACAACCCTGTGTGCCGTTTAAAAGAATAATCTCACAGTTACTCTAAAGTTAGGTACAAGTAGAATAGAATAAACAGCGCTTAGTCTGTATCAAGATACAGGTTAGCTAGGGGTGTACATCAATTAAGGTACGACAGAGTAACAGACCTAGACCAGTTGCTAAAATTCTAAATTTTCAGGAGAAAATACTTCTTCTTCCACATTTTCGTAAAAAACGAATTGTTTAAATAGAAAATGCTCAGATTAAAATATTTCAAGATTTCTCCTATGAAACTCTTAATAAAAGAAAAGAGCTATCTCCTATTTGTAGTAAAATGCTAAAAGAAGGTATTAGGGCTACTGTCATTAATCCTGCTAAGTTGAAAGTCTCTGATGGTAACACAATATTTTTTTTGATAATGCAACAGAAGCCGAACAATTTTTTAAGTCTAAAAAAGAACTGTGTTAATTGTCTTCAGACTTGTTCCTATAGGGCTCAACTGGTTTTTCATTCCCCCCCACTTTTTTTTTCTTCTCTTCCCCTCTCTCTCTCTTTCTCTCTCTCTCTCTCTCTCTCTCTCTCTCTCTCCTGCATATTCCATGGACTTAGTAAACTAAGAAATGGATAAAGCTAGGAAACATTATATTGTCTTGGAATATAGGGGGCATCACTTCCCTCATTAAAAGGAAGGCCTTTCTGGGGGAGGAGCCTAGCCACGACTGAAGATGGCTGCATGCTGAAAAAGCTCAGTTGTCCCTAGTGCAATTCACATCTGAATAAGATACTCCAACTTAGCTAAAACTACCTATAACTCCCATCCTGAATAGATAAAACCCTTGGGCACCCTCCATCATAAGCCCGGACAAAGGTAGAGGAGCGGACATAGCGAATATCCCCCTTATACAAGAACCCTCCATTTCCCGCCAACCCTGGGCAGACTGAGCGGGAGCTGTGATTCACCTGTTGCCCTTTGGACATTGAAGCCTCTGCGTCCTGCTCTAACGCCCGACACCTCACCTGACCTTGCTGACTCCTACACGGCCTGCGCGGAGAACCGGAGCTCCGTCAGAAGGCTGCATCCACGTGGCGCCCTAATACACCTCCCGGCAGCTGACTCGAAAGGGAGAAGCAGATTGACCACGAGCATCTCTCAGTTTGTGACACACGGAGGCAGCGGTGAGAAGTGGTGCAGGTACGCATTGACAAGCTATCAGCACAAACAGACTTAGCCCCCCATGCACGCTGCTTCACTGGGCCTAACAGACGCATATAGACAATAGGCCAGACAGAGGATAGTGCAGGGTAGGGCCACAGCCTAGATTATAATAACTCAGTGCGCACCGGAGAGGCGACACCCACCCTAGATCCCCTCTGGTCAGCGGCAGTAGAGAAATAACATAGAAGAGAACAGAAGTACAAAGGGTGTAGGATAACAAGGAAGGTATAAAGAGAAAGGCCCAAAAGAACAGAGAGGGCCTAGAGGGGACATTTGGCGTGGTGGGCTGAATCAATAACTTCCACAATGTTCATCAAAAGGAACTTAAAACCACCAAAGAACTCTCATGCCACTGCTCTTAATAACTTTTTATTACCCAATGATTCTAATGCAGAGCAGGGGAGGTCGGGGCCTGACTGATGCTCACAAAATATCCAAACTACTTTAGCTCATGTGCACAGCTCAGAAACCCAATCTCAGGCACAAAACTACCTCACCAGGGAAGATATAAAACAACTCTCATCCAAAGAAGACATCAGGGAAGCGATGCACAAATTCAAATCTATGTTTGGGGAGCTGAAGAGTGATATCTCTGCGGTTGAGCAGAGGGTGACATATATTGAAGAAAAACAAGAAACTATTTGCTCTGAGCTACAACTACAGACCAGCTACTCCCAAGCGCAAGAAAGCACTGTCCACTCGCTAATGGACCGAATTGAGGACCTAGAAAATAGGAGCAGGAGGAACAATTTAAGACTGCGTGGAGTTCCTGAGACAGTGGATCCTCCTGCCCTATTGGACTATATACAAGACCTCATTAAGAGCCTAAAGGACAATAGTGCTTCCCCTGAAGTCCCAATCGAGAGAGCTCACAGAGCCCTTCGCCCCAGACCCCCCAACAGAGCCCCTCCTAGGGATATCATACTCAAATTCCTTTCTTTCAGGGACAAGGAGATGGTTCTAAGACTGGCCAGGGCCAAACACCCACTCACATTCAGGGGCAGTGATATTCAAGTCTATTCGGACCTATGCCCAGCTACTTTGCAAAAAAGGAGAGACATGAAGTTCATAACAGCAACCCTAAAAGACAAAGGGATCCCATATCGATGGGGCTTCCCCACCTGCCTCATAGCCACCAGGAACAATACCACTCAAGTGTACAAAACAATTGAGGACTTGCCAGCCTTCAATCGGGCCCTGGGACTAGACATCAGACCACTTCTTCAAGAAGTTGCTGAATTAAGAGACCAACACGGGGAGGACCCCAACAGGATTAGAAACCTACCAGGATAAAGAAATTAATCTACTAGTGTCTTCATTAGGACTTGTTAAATGCAGGGGGACTGTAGATCCAGCTGGACTAACGTGAAGAGGTTACTCAATCGGATTTGCAAGAAGGAACCCTGAGCTCTTGTGCAGCTAAGTATCATTTAGAAATAGTTACTCACTGACTTTAATTTATAGTATGTTTCTAGCTAATAGCTCAACAAAGGACTAATAACTGAGTAAAAAAGAGAAACTTGTGATGTGATACCGTTAGAAAAGCTTTACTACTGTAACATTGAGTATCTATAATGTGCAAAATGTTTAACCTAGCTGCAAGATGAGGCACACCACGCACACATACCACAAATAACGATGAAATCTAACTCTAATTTTAGCCTCTAACACCCACTGGATGTTCGGAGGGGGGAAAGTAAGGTGACAGAATGGGAGAGCTTCACTACCTAGTACTATAACAATATTATGCATCCCCAACGTTGTATGCCTCTAATGCACAAGACTACCAAAAGCAACATATACTCCCCAGAAACCATCACAGGGGTATGAGCCACCGACTTATTCACCTGCTGCCCTAGAAGTTAAGCCCTGGGAATAACTAAGCTAATAACGCAAACTTGGCAACACTAAAGATACCCCAACCTAATAGCCCAGGGGATTACCACCCCCCAGACGCGTAGGGTATACACACACATTCAGATCTGCCCTTATAGTCAGCCGGAGAAACTCTCAACTAGCTCATAGTTGCTTTCCCCTAACCCTGGTTCACAATCATTAACCTAGCTACAGTCCCCCCTGCATCGCAAAAGATGGGACTGGAATGAACAAATGTTGTGTTGGAGTGTTTTATTACAATGGTTTATGTTCAAAGTTAAATTACATTGTGATTGCACAGGGAAAACTACCTCTGACTTGTTAAACTAGTAGTTGTACTTTTCTTACTTTTTTTTCTTTACTATATACGACATTTTGTCTAAGTCTACCCAATCTTTAATTCTTCTCTAAACTAACCCCCCTCCCTTCTCCTTACCCTCGCTTCTACTCCTATCTTTTTCCTTCCTTGCTCCTCCCTCCCCTTCGCACCCCTCTTATACTGCCTCTATCTCTCACCCTTCTTCCCTCTTCCTCTCCGACCCCCTCTCTTCTCTTCCCCCCCCCTTTTTTTTCCCCTCCCCACCCCCCCCTCCCCCTACATTACCCCAATCCACAATGGAGTGACCCCGTGGCCGCAGAGAAAAACACACATTAGAACTGGTTACGATTAATGCCAAAGGACTCAATAGCCCTACTAAACGCTCCATTGCACTCAGAGATCTTTCTCGAATGGGTGGAGACATAATATACATACAAGAAACGCATTTCTCGAGAGACCACGAACCAAAGTGGTACTACCGCCAGTACCCCACTGCATATTTTGCGTCGGGTGCCACAAAAAAGAACGGTGTTGGCATTCTCTTTAATGCAAAAACACCCTTCCACTTAGATCACATGCACAAAGATGCCGACGGCAGATACCTAATTCTTGTAGGGAGTTTATTTGGCAAAATGATTACTCTCGATAACGTTTACTGCCCCAACCAAACACAACACCAATTCCTACGTGAGGTCAGCCTTAAAATCTTGGAGGTCCAGAGGGGAGTCCTTTATTTAGGGGGCGACTTCAATGCGCCTCTTGACCCCTCTCTGGACACATCTAATGGCATCTCCAGCATCTCACACAGGAACCTAAAGCGTATCAACACTACTCTACATGACCTGGTACTACACGATGTCTGGCGAACACACCACCCACACTCGAAGAAATACACCTTTTACTCCCACCCCCACAGAAAATATTCGAGGATCGACTTCATACACATTGACACCTTCACCACGTGCAGCAATATCCACACAATTACATGGTCAGACTACGCCCCAGTTAGCTGCACTATTCAATGGCCAAACACTGCAACCACCCAATATGTTTGGAAACTAGACGACACACTTTTAGATAACCAGACCTATAAGACAGAATTACAAACCTCAATAACTGAATTCTTCCAGATCAACAATGATGGTCAAATGCCAGCTTGTACAATATGGGAAGCCCATAAGTGCACAGTAAGAGGATTACTTATAAGGCAAAAAGCCTACACAAATAGGCTAAAGAAAGAGCGTTATCAGAAACTATTAACTAAAGTGTCAGAAATAGAACAGGACCACCAAAAGTCCCCAACTAACGATAACCTAACTAAATCACTCTCCCAAGCTAGAACCGACTTTCTAAACTTTCTACAGGAGGACTATCAAAAAACAGCCCTAATACTCAAACAGTTATATTTTGAGCAAGGAGACAAAGTTGGGAAATTATTGGCTAGAGCCATAGCGCGGAAAAGGCTGAAAGCCTATGTCCATAAAATGGTAGATCAAGAAGGAACAGTCCAAAAAGACGCTAGTGCTATTGCAAATACCTTCAGTGACTATTATGCTTCTCTATATAATTTACAAAAAACCCATAACCTGGACGAAAGCACACCCGCAGCGGGTTGCACCGACCATGACATTTTAGAGTATCTAAACAGCGTTAAACTACCCAGAATTACGGAGTCAGATAGGGAATCTCTAGAGGCCCCCTTCACGACTGAAGAAATTAAAAAAGCTATTAGAGACCTACCATCAGGTAAAAGCCCAGGCCCTGATGGCTTCGGGATGAAATACTATAGACTTTTTGCCGACACGCTAGCCCCAGAACTTGCTGTTATTTTCAACTCCCTGGCGGAGTCCCCGCGTCTACCTCCCACTATGCTTGAAGCCCACATCACGGTGATCCCTAAACCGGGGAAGGCTCCTGATAAGCCCGAAAATTATAGGCGCATATCCCTTCTAAATTTGGATGTTAAAATACTGGCCAAAACATTAGCTAATCGCCTCAATAGACATCTTCCCAAATTAATCTCATTGGATCAGGTGGGGTTCATTCCAACACGGGAGGCAAGGGATAACACCCTTAAAGTCATTCAAATTATCACACATGCCTGCGTCTGCGGGACCCCTTTGTCACTTGTGACAACAGACGCTGAAAAAGCATTTGACCGGGTCAGTTGGTCTTTTATGCAGCAGGCCCTAGTCAAGTTCGGATTTGGCCCTAATTTCATCAATAATACAATGTCCCTATACTCAATGCCCAACGCAAAAGTGAGGGTTAACGGAACGCTCTCAGAAACGTTCCCCATAAATAACGGTACCAGGCAGGGCTGTCCCCTTTCGCCCCTCCTGTTTGCCATCACCATAGAAGTCTTAGCTGAGAAGATCAGAAACAATCCATCAATCAAGGGCTTCACCATTGGCAAAACCGAGCACAAGCTCGCGATGTACGCTGACGACCTACTCTTGACACTATCTGATTCCGCACGCTCTTTAGGAGAAGCAATATCTGAATTAGAGAGGTTCGGAAAGGTATCAAATTTTTTACTCAATCCTTCCAAATCAGAGATTATGAACGTGACTGAGCCACAAGAAAGCTTTGAGTCCATAGCACAGGGTTGTCCGATAAAAGTTGCCAGGACAGCAATATAATATCTAGGGATCCTCATTACACCCAATGTATCAGAACTAGTTGACCTAAATTATAAAAATATCAGGGACTACATACTCAAGGACCTAGCAAATTGGGAAAACAAGACGATCTCATGGATGGGACGGATCGGTGTCGTCAAAATGAACATTTTGCCAAGACTCCTATACATAATGCAGACGATACCGGTCCGGCCCTCCTCCCCATATATACAGCAAATACAGACAGCCATAGAGACCTACACATGGAAAGGACAAAAACCGAGAATCCAAAAAAACACTACATACTTGCCGAGAGATAGAGGCGGGCTGGGAATACCACATTGCAGGGAGTACCAGAAAGCGATCGCCCTCCAGAGATTGGCTGAGTGGAGTACAAATTCAGGTAATAAAGCCTGGATACAAATTGACGAGGATCTATTGAGAAGGGGAAATGTCGGGACTCTTGCCTGGGTCACCCCATCTTCTCGCCCAGATACTATCAAAAGATACCCCCTTTTAGGGGATGTCTTTCAAATTTGGGATAGTCTAATAAAGGGGAACTCCTGTATCTCTACCGAGATCTCCCCACTCACTCCAATCAGAGACAATCCAGAACTGAAACTTGACTGGGGATCATGGTCCCCAGGAACGACTTACGCGTTAGCCGATTTCTCCTTCTATAACGTAATTAATAAGGGCCGAATAAAGACTCATGCAGAATTAACCAACTGGAATCCCGATGCTTTTGCATCTTGGTTCAGATACGCTCAAATTTCTCATTTTTTCTACTCATGTAAGAAAAGATCTGAACTCACCAGAGATAAGACCCAATTTGAGACTATATGTACGGCTAAACAAGCTACACCACGCTTGATCTCGAAGCTATACAAATTGTTACTCTCCAAGGGGGAAAATACGCTCCCCAAGTTCACTGACGCTTGGCAAAGGGACTTGGGGTTAGAGATTGACCCAAAAGACTGGCTTACAATCTTCCAAAAAGCCAGAAAGGCTTCAGTGTCCATGCGAATACAGGAAACGCATTATAAGCTGCTGAGTAGTTGGTACCTCAACCACCAAAGGCTGCATAGGATATACCCAGCGGCAAGCGGGAGGTGCTGGAGAGGCTGCGATGAAGAGGGGACACTCATCCATATATGGTGGACATGCCCCCGCATCATACCATTCTGGGAGGGAGTTCTGGGAGAGATGAGCCGACTACTAAAGACCATAATCCCTCCCAGACCAAGCTACCTGATATACCACGACCTTCCCAAGCTTGTAGGAGAGGATAAATACCTCTTACTACTTCTAATGTTGAATGGTGCGAAAGGCTTAATTCCTACCTATTGGAAGAAGCAACAGGTCCCGTGTCTGACCGAGTGGAAAAACAAGATTGGGGAACTTCTTCGCCTTGAAAGATACCATTATCTGAGAGTGGGGAAAATAGGAACACACGAAATGATGACATTGACGTGGGAGGGAAAAGGCTTCTGAGAACATTCAGAAACCTGCACATCTGGAACCCACTGACCCTCCTTCTCCCCCTGCCCCCCCCCTCCTCACTCCCCTCCCCTCTTCCCTAACCCTATCCCCTTCAACCCCTCCCCCCTCCCCTTTTTTTTTTCTCTCTCTCCTCCCTCTTTCTCTCACTCTCTTCCTCCCTTCCCCAACCACCATAACATTCACCTATACCTCTCTCCCCGCCTATTATCCTTCTCCTAAGCTTTACCTATTTCTTTGAAAGTGTAGACACCAGACTACAGCCAATCCACAGCTGTATGTGCCAAGTAGGCTGTGATCACGGAAAGATTCAAATCTTATCAGTCTGATGTCGGCTACCAATTCAATGTTTGTCTTCTAATATTATACTTGTGTAATGTAGTACCTCACAGCCTATGTTACAAGCAGACAAAGCAAACACAGTGCAACCCTGTATTAATATGTATCTCACCAATTTATAGTTTATACATCTGTACATGCTACCTGGAGAATAAATGTTGTATTCTTTAGTCTTATAAACCGCATATATCTCGATGTACATTTTCAAGGTTCTATAATTGATCATTGTATTTGCACTTTTCAAAATAAAGCCTGTTGGAAAAAAAAAAAAAAAAAAGGAAGGCCTTTCTTCGACATTTAAAGGACCAGTCAACACAGTAGATTTGCATAATCTACAAATACAAGATAACAAGACAATGCAATAGCACTTAGTCTAAACTTCAAATGAGTTCTGACAATTTTAAAAGTTATCACAAATGCATACACGTACCATGTGACAGCCATCAACCAATCACAGATGCATGCAAGTATTATTCTGTGAATTCTTGCACATGCTCAGTAGGAGCTGGTGATTAAAAATGTTTAAATATAAAAAGACTGTGCACCTTTTGTTAATGGAAGTGAATTGGAAAGTTGTTTAAAATTGCATGCTCTATCTGAATAATGAAAGTTTAATTTTGACTTGAGTTAAAGAAATTACATACTGATATAGCCTTCCTTCAGGAAACTCATTTATCATTAGAAGAAGGATTCAAACAAGTCCCGATGGGTAGGAAAGGCGATAGTCTCTCCTTCGCTTACTAGGAGGAGGGGAGTGGCTATTCTGCTTGGAAAAGCTTTTAAATATGAGATTATTGGTTCTTATATTGACCCTGATGGGTGAATTATTATATCAAAAATAAAAGCTATAAATGGTTTGTTCACTTTATGTAATATATATGTACCCAATGATTTTAACCCATTATTTTGGAATCTCCTCCAAATTAGGATATTAAAAATGGTAGAAGGCCATATCATTTTAGGAGGAGATTTCAATATGGTCCCACAGTATCCTTTAGATAGGGTTAGACAGGGTAAAAATTGTTCTAAGACCAATAGAGATAAACAGGAGAATAAACAATTTAGAAAACTTTTTTGTAACCTGGGGATCAGAGATGTCTGGAGGGAACAGAATCCTGATACTAAAAATTATACATGTATGTCAAAAAAATACCGGATACAGGATCGACGTGTTTCATACTAGCAACAGTTTAATAAATATGTGAGTATTTCCTATAATATTGGAAATTTCCCTTTTCTCTTTCAATTCTTTTTTTTGTCGTTTTCATTTCCCAACTTACTTGTTTAATGATGCCAAATTCAGAAACTATCTTGCTAAAAAATGGGAGGATTATTGTCTTTTCAATCAAGCACACATAGATAATCCTGAGTTGTTCTGGCAGACTGCCAAGGCAGTCTTGACCGGCGATATTACTTCTTTTATGATTAATATGAAGAAAAGACTTAGGAAGAGAGAAAAAGAAACNNNTATCTTTTAAATTCTTCCAATGAAAATTGGATCAAATATCTCAATGCTAAGAAAGAACAAGATACTCTACTCCTTCATTCTACAACACTGTCTGAGTTAAAAATGCAGGTTAAATACTACAGATATGGGAACAAGAAGGGCAAACTTTTGGCTAGAATAATTAAAAATTCCTCTAGTTCTCAAGGCATTAAAGTGATTCAATCAAATGGTAATATTCATAAAGATTCAAAAGAGATCTTATCATCCTTCTCTTCCTATTATTCTGATTTATACTCATATAAAGAGCCTAATTTAGATTGTTAAGCAAAATTCTGAGACAGTATTTTGGTCCTGTGTTGCCCAGAACATTTACTACCCTTGATTAATGCTCCTATTACTGACAAAGACATTTTGAATAGTATAGACTCCATATCTTTACATAAAACTCGGGTCCAGATTTGCTTCCTAATGAATTTTATAAAATGTTGAAACTTAATATCACCCCATATCTCAAAAATCTTTTCAATCATTATTTTATAAATAAATCACCATGTTCGGACCCCTTCTCTGCATCCTGGACTACCTTGATCCTAAAGAAAGGTAAAGATCCTCTTGAAATGGGTTCTTATAGGGCAATAGCCTTATTAAACTCTGATTACAAAATCTTAACTACTATTCTTGCCAATAGACTGCAGAGCCCTTTAAATCAAATAATTCATTCTGATCAGGTTGGTTTTCTCAAAGGCAGAAATTCTTCTGCTAAGATCAGAGAACTATTTCTTACAATAGATTGTTTTCTGTCTAAAGAAGCAATATCTACTACATCATTTAAAATGTATGATGATATAGCTGTTGTTTCACTGGATGCAGAGAAGGCGTTCGACTCGGTGCAGCATGATCACATATTCTTTTCTTTGAAAAGATTTGGTCTGCATGGGCTTTTTTTGTATTTTGTGAAGAATATTTATAACACTTCTAAAACAGCTTTGTTAATTAATGGTCAATTGACAGAGAACATAACCTTAAAACAAGGGACTAGGCAGGGTTGTCCTCTTTCACCTCTCTTATCTATCATAGCCATAGAATCTTTAGCCATAGCTATCTGTCAGAGAATTGAAGGTATTAAGATTGGTAAAAGAGAAATTAAGGTTGCCCTTTATGCGGACAACCTTTTAATTTATATTTCTAATATTTCGAGGAATATTTCGCAACTTCTACAAAAGATTGAAATATTTAATGAATTCGCTGGTTATAAAGTAAATACTACGAAATCAGAATTTTTTGGGCTCAAGGAACATCATCCCTCTATAGCACCTATACCATTTAAAGTTGCAACACATCCATTTACATATCTTGGTATTAATATTTTGTGAGATTCGAGTACCTGGTATACCTTAAACATCACAAAAATACTCTCTAAGGTCAAAGAAGATCTGCACCATTGGCAAAATTTGCTGTTAAACATTTCAGGAAGAGTTGTCATGTTCAAAATGATCTCTTTTCCTAAGATTCTTTATGTAATTCGGAATATTCCTATAATTCTTAGAAAAAAAGATCTCTGCAATTTCTATTCATCATTATCATATTTTATATGGCAAGGGAATTGCTTTGAATTGCTTTGAAAAGACTATTTTTGGGAAAAGAGCATGGTGGTCTGGCACTTCCCGACCTGGAATTATATAGCTTAATTTCTTTGGCGAAATTTGTTGTAGGACTTACGTGGCGAAAATGGAGAAATCTTACTCCATTTTCACCTCACCACAAAATGCAGGCGTAGTAAGCCTTACGCTGAGTATTGGAGCCCCGTAACTCCCTAAACTGCCTGCAAAATAAAACCTAACACCGAACGCATGCGCAATGTCTATCTACCTGTCAACTGCAATCCCCCACAGCAATCTGTAA
>CAJPDP010005320.1:0-14584 GCA_905336975.1 Bombina variegata variegata
GCATTGTATATTTATTGCCGCTCTGTCATCAAGTGCAGACAGACCTGCTTCTGATATTTGTACCGTTATCCTGTCTGACCTGCTAAACACATTGTCCTTTTCCTTTATGCTTGAACGTACCAAAATATTCTGTAACAGATTGTAACAAGTTACGTCAGCATTGTTCTTTGCTATTCTGAGCGCAATGCATGGGCTTACTCCTCCTCCAAGCCTTCCGAAAAATCTCTGCAACCATTTCAAACTGATCCACGCTGTTGCAGTCAGAGAGGTTCTCATCTCAAAAGGAAATTTCAATTGTCAACTCAGGTACTGATTCTATCTGAATATTTATTTTGTCATTATAACATTGAACATTCAACTATCAAAAGGTGATACTTTAAAACTAAATCATACTGAATTATAAATTCTTTACATAATAAAGATAATTCAGATCGAGCGCCAGTGGTAAACCTCAAGCTAGTATACAGAGACCTCCTAGCTGGTCTCGATGTGAATGGATCAAATGGTGTATTGTATACAGTGCCAAAGGCAGAGGTATTGATGGTGTGGATTGAGGATGTGGAATACTCTTAGATGAAATGATAATAAATGTTCTAATTTATTACATACAAATAAGTAAAAATAAGTTGAAAAATACAAATATAACAATGTATGGAGTTAAAAATAAGGAGTAAAATATAAATAAAACATAAATAAAGAAAACATAAATAAAGATGATATGGATATATCTTGACCAATAAATGTAGATGTCAGATCATAGATAATACATAAATAAATGATGGTAAATGAACAACAATAGTAGAGACCAAACAAGGATTCAGATTGGGGAATATTATCCCTTATATAGTGTAGTGAAAGTCCAGCACAAATAAAAGTCCAATGCAAGAAAACAGTGTCAATAAATCTTTAAGGGTGTGTAGTATTCAAGTGAATTTCCAAATAATAATGATGATGTTGCGAAAAACATATGAAGTATATAAAAAATAAAAAATAATAAAAAATATCAAAAAATACCAAAAAATGTAGTGACTTGTGAAAAAAACAAAAAATGTGTACACAAAAATATGTAAAAAATTAAACAAAAAAATAAAAAAATCCTGTGATGGTAATTTCTCCGATGAGGTCCTGTGGTACTCTGGCTTCTTTTTTACAAAAATTAAAATGTTTTAAAAAATCCTAGAAAAAACAAATAGAAACATAGTGTAGATGTACAAAAAACATGTAATCTAAAAGAAATAAGCTTACCAATTGTCGACGCATTTCGGCCTAGATAAGGCCTTTTTCAAGACAGGGAACTGTCTTGAAAAAGGCCTTATCTAGGATTTTTTAAAACATCTGCCTTTGGCGCTGTATACAATACACTATTTTATCCATTCTTTACATAATACTAAGCCTAAAAAAAATTATGGGACCAGCAGATTTAGAACAAATTGTCTATAACTTGTCACAAAAGGTAGATCAATTGAGACAAGGTTTGCATGATTTACAGCTGGAAAATCAAACATTAAGTAACATTATGAGAGATTCAATTGCACTTAAACCAGCTCAACAATATTTTACACCTGAACCACAGGTTTTCACGCCTGAACCATTTTCAGGTAATAGAAAAACATATAGACAGTTTAAAAAACGCGTGTCATCTACTTTATAACCGAAAACCTAGAAGTTACCCAACAGAAAGAGTAAAAGTACTCACAACCATATCCTTTCTAAGGAGTAATCCTAGAGTGTGGGCAAACAAGTTTTTTGAGACCGACGATCCTATATTGGAATCTGTAAAGGATTTCTTCTCATCTATGGATGAGCTTTACTTAGATACAGACATTCAACTAACTGCAGAGGCCTCAATGAGAAATTTAAAACAAGGGAAAAGGAGGAGTGGAGGAGTACATAATTGAATTTAAGCAGTTTGCAACAGACACACTGTGGAATCCCATAGCCTTAAGAAACCAATTTAGATTGGGTCTTACAGAAGGTTTAAAAGATTAACTCGCCAGAACTGATTTACCTAGAACACTAGAGGCTCTGATGAGGTTGGTTACTCAGATTGACAGAAGACTTTGTGAGAGAAGGGCTGAACAAAACATTACAGATAATCTAACAAAGAGTTATTCTGCTTTTCACCTACCACAAGTATCTAACCCTAAGGCACAATCAGAACCCATGGACATTGGAGTCTTAAAAGGACCTCTATCAGCAGAAGAAAGGAACCGTAGACGAAGCAGGAATCTCTGCATGTACTGTGCTAACCCTATGCACACAGTCAAGGATTGCCCTGTTCTACAGAAAAACAAGAAATGTAAGTTTATGTCTATTCATTCTTCACAGAACTCAGAAAAGAAATATTTTTATTGTATCTTTCCTCTTCTATTACAGTGGGATCAAAACCAAGTGACTACTGATGACATTATTGATTCAGGAGCTTCCGGAAATTTAATTGATTTCAGTATTGTTAAAGCTAATAAAATCCATTTGATTCTTAAGAAAACACCAGTCACTGTTAGAGTTATTGATAGGGCAACAATCAGTACAGGGCCAATCACACACCAGACAGTGCCACTATTAGTGAACACAGTAACTGGACACACTGAATTACTTTCTTTTGATGTCTTACCTTCTCCACATTTCTCTATTGTTTTGGGTAGAAACTGGTTACAATTACATCAACCCTCAATAGATTGGTCCACTTTTCAGGTATCATTTAATTCCACATACTGTTCAATACTTGTTTCCCTCAACATACACTTTTGCAGTCAACATCAGAAAATACATTTCTACCTAGCGAATACCAAGATTTTGCTGATGTCTTCAGTAAAACTGAAGCAGAAAGTTTACCTCCACACCATATTTATGACTGTCCTATTCAACTACAACCATGTGCTAGTATTCCTTATGGTCATTTATACCCTCTGAGTCAACCAGAGTTGGATCTTCTTAAAGAATACTTAGAAGAACATCTTTGAAAGGGGTTCATCAGGGCATCCACTTCCCCTGCAGGAGCAGGAATGTTCTTTGTACGAAATAAGGATTCTCAAAGGTAGCAAAGCCCCTCACTGTACTTACTAGTTCATTAACACCATTCAATTGGACTCCACAAGCTACTACAGCATTCAACAATTTGAAGACCTGTTTCACTACTGCTCCCATACTCAGATTTCCTGATCCAAACCTTCAATATATTTTAGAGGTGGATTTGTCTGATTTTGCTGTTGGAGCTGTACTGTCACAGAGAGTCTCACTCACAGAGCCTATATACTCTATTTCTTTATATTCAAAAGTAATGAACTCTGCTGAAATAAACTACCCCATTGGAGAGAAAGAACTTCTTGAAATAAGACGCTCCTTAGAACATTGAAGACATCTGCTAGAGGGGACCAAGTTACCAATTATAATATACACAGATCACAAAAATCTTCAATATTTATAAAACAACAAAATATTGTCTGCTAGACAAGTTCGTTGGAGTTTGTACTTCACCCGATTTAACTTCAATATAATTTACAGACCTGCTACAAAAAATGGAAAAGCTGATGCCCTTTCAAGTTCCCTAGAAAAAACAGAAGTAACTGCCACTAGTACCATGATACCTACATAACATTTCATAGGAATTTCATCCCAATTCATTGCAGATGTAAGACATTCTTTGGAACAAGACATTGAGATGCCTAACATACCTCTAGTCAAAGACACTGTTATCTATTATTATAAGGACAAGATTTATGTACCAACTGATTTAAGATTACAACTAATAAAGAATTATCATGACTCACCTTTGTCTGGTCATCCTGGCATACAACGGACTTTGGAACAGCTTACTAGGAATTTCTGGTGGCCTAACATGAAAACCACTGTAAAAAGAATATATACAATCCTGTCTTTTTTGTGTCACATCAAAATCGGATAAAAAAAACACCTTATGGACTTTTAATGCCTTTACCCATACCCGAAAATCCATGGCAACATACATCGATGAATTGCCCATCTCAAAAAATCATAACACCATATTAGTTGTCAAAGATATATTCACCAAAATGGCACACTTCATACCATACCACAAGCTTCCTACTTCTTCAGAAACTGCTACCCTCTTCCTCAATAACATTGTAAGATTACATGGAATACCACCAATAATAACGACTGACAGGGGAACCCAGTTAACCTCCCACTTTTGGAACAAACTATGTGAAATAACCCAGATAGATCATTGTTTTACTACCGCATTCATTTCTCAAACAAATGGTCAAGCAGAAAGACTAAACCAATGGCTTGAGCAATACCTCCGGTGTTACTGTTCATATCATCAGAACAAATGGGTTAAATATCTCTCAATGGCTGAATACACCTTCAACAATCTTGTAAATACATCTACAAAAATGACCCCATTTTATGCTAACTATGGGTATCATCTCTCATTCTCCTTATCTTCCAATGCTGGAACTACTTCACATTAGTTGATGATTTACACAACTCTCTGTTGGAGAATTTTAAAATGATTCATCAAAATATACAAATGGCTCAAGACACTTAAAAACATTATTATGACTTACGTAGAAGGACTCCTCCAACATACTCAGTAGGAGGCCTTGTCTGGCTTTCCACAAAGAATCTGAGATTACAAATCCCCAGTAAAAAGCTAGATAGTCTTTTCATTGGACCATTTCCAATTATATGTATTGTTAATGATAATGTAGTCACCTTGAAATTACAGACTATGATGAAAATACATCCTACATTCCATGTATCCTTGATAAAACGTCACAAGACTACAAGAGACCCACATACTATATTTTTTATAAATAATTTTTATTGAGGTTAAAGAAGCATAACATTGTACAACAGGCAGTTCAAAAACTGAATGAAGACACCAATGCCATACATACAGAAGTCAGTACTATGTGTAACCAGTCTTTGAGGGAGTAAATCTCAGGATAATAAAACAGTCTTTAACATTTTATATATATCAAACAATTCAGAGAAGTGTATATTACATAAGGGCGGAGGATCGGAAACTAAGTCAAGATGGTGAACAACCAGCGCTTGCATACATGAGGGTGAATGGAGTTCACTATGACGATTGTTCATTGGGAGAATCCAATGGGGGAGCGGGAGGCGAGGGGTGGGGGAGAGAAAAGAAAAAAAAAAGGGGGAAGGGGAAAAAAGGATTTTCCCCCCTCCCTTCCCCTTCCTTCTCATATTGTGGCCAGCCATCTTGGGGAGGGGGGAAATTATGCATTCCCCTCCCCGCTGGCCCAATCCAGTGTCAAAATTGGTTGCTATCCCATAACATGGAAGAGATCGTGCCCTCTCCCACCGAGTCCCAGGGCTCCCAGATCATGGCGAACAGGTCTAATTGTTGGCAGGAGCCATATACATAGCTCTTCATAGACCGAAAATAAGAAATAAGATGAATCAAAGCCTACCAGTTAGGGGGGTTAGCTTTTTTCCAGTTACAGGCAATTAGAAGTTTTGCCGCCATTGTGATTGTTATCAGGAGAGTGTGACCCGGTACAGAGAGGAGCCGAAGGCCAGCATGCACCAGGGCTGTTTCCGGGGTCAAAGATGCCACCAATCCCAGGCAGCAACATAACACCTCTACTTTATTCCATAAGGGTGTAATGGCAGGGCAGGCCCACCAAATGTGATGGGGATTGCCCACTTGTTGGCAGCCTCTCCAGCAGAGGGGGGAGCTCCCAGGAAACATTTTGTGCATCTTAATCACAGCTATTCTCCCGAACCAGGAAATTTCATCGTATCTTCTGGAGCATAGATCCTTTTGGAGCTGAGCAAGAAAAGTATGAAAATTCTTTGAGAGAACTATGCCAATATCGTGAGAAAGGAAACCCCTAGATGCTTGAGGCCTGATATTGACCATTGGAATTTATATTTCCTCCTGAGGGAGTTCAATAGGGAGTCAGAAAGGTTTAAGGGGTAGGCTTCAGTTTTGCTAAAGTTCAGTTTGTAATAAGAAATGCTGCCAAACTTTTCTAGAAGAGCGAATAAGGCTGGGAGGGACTCATCTGGTTCCATGATGAGAAGTGTCAGGTCGTCTGCATAGAGAGCTACTTTCTGGGAGATGTCGTGAAGGACTAAGCCCTTAACTTGGGTTGAGGTCCTAATTGCTGCAGCCAGCGGCTCAATGGCCAGGTCAAACAGCAGGGGAGACAGGGGACACCCCTGTCTTGTGCCATTTGTGACTTGCACCGTGCCTCAGCAGAAATCTAGACCCCTCACCCTTGCTGTGGGGCAGGAATACAGGGATTTCACTGCTGTGATGAAGGACCCCGGGAGTCCAAATGCTGAGAGAGTGTTAAGAACATGTAGTCCCATCTCACCCTGTCGAATGCCTTTTCTGCGTCCATTGACAGGGCGAGAAGGGGGATCCCCATGTCTGCAGCCTTAGTGAAAACGTTCAGGAGACGCCGTGTGTTGTCTGGCCCCTGTCTGCCCAGTATAAAGCCGACTTGATCCGGGCCAACCAGTTCTGGGAGAAATCTGTTTAATCTCGATGCCAGAATTTTCGCGTATAGCTTTATGTCGACATTAATTAAAGGAGATCGGCCTATATCTTTCACATAGAGAGTGGTCCTTCCCTTCCTTGGGCAGTGTGATGATAGAGGCCTCAAGGAATTCTGGGCGGAGCACACCTCCTATAAAAGCTGAGTTGAAAAATCTGGTGAGAAGAGGTAGCAATTGCGAGGAGTAGGTTTTGTAAAATAGAGTGGTAAACCCGTCCGGGCCCGGTGCTTTGTTTGACTGAAGTGAAGAGATCGCATATTGCAATTCTTCTGTGTTTATTGGGCTAGAAAGGCCCTGAGCATCTTCTTCAGATAGGACCGGTAGAGGGAGAGAGGATAAGAACTGCTCGATCTGTGGCTTTGGGGAAATAGAGGTCTCGGGAGGAATCTAAGTTGTACAGTGCGGTGTAATAGTGAGTGAATGCCTTTGCTATATCTTGTGGGGCATGCGCATCCCCTCTTGGTGCGCATCCCCTCTTGGGGTTTTAAGAAATGGAATTCAACGTTGCTGTGTACGAATTCGGAGCTTATGAGCTAAAAGACGGTCTGCTCTATTACCTTTGTAGTAGAACAACTGTTTAAGGGCTAAAAGATTTGATTGGAAGATTTGATTGAATTAATTTTGGATTTAATGGCTAATATATGTGCAGGTATCTGCTTTGAAGGGCCTCCCCTGTTGTGGGCTTCTAAAGAGTGTAATTTTGAATAGCGTTGAGCTAAGGACTTTCCCATACATTTGCAGTTTTTGGAGGCCTGTTTTATAAAGTGGCATCTCATAAAGGCTTTTAGAGTTGCCCACAGAACTGGGTCGTCTGTCATTGCATTGTCATTAGTGACTAAGAAATCCGACAGAGCCTTGGAGGCGTCAGCACCCACTGACCCTGAAATTAATGCGGGATGCAGTTTCCAACTAGAGGAGGGGGATCCCCGGAAGTGAGCATCTGCGAGGACGATGGAGACCATATCATGGTCTGACCATGGATATAATTGGATGGAAGGGTGAGAGAGCCTATCCAGGAAAGGGGCGCGGCACAAGAGGTAGTCAATTCTAGAATAGCAGAGATGGGGGTTCAAATAAAAAGTGAAGTCTCTTTCTGAAGGAGACAGGCACAGCCACGCATCGTACAGGCTGAACTGGTACATTAAGGAGCAGAATTGGTTAGAGGCCCGCTTGGCCAAGGAAGCTAGAGTTTTTTGTTTGGGGGTCCTCTTATCCAAGACCGGATCCTACACCATATTTAGGTCCCCTCCAATCAGGAGGGTACCTCTATTCAGTTGTTCTATCAAGGGAAGGACCGACTTCAAAAAAGCAAGTTGATCAGTGTTTGGGGCATATGAGACCAGGGTGTATTGAACCAGTAGGTACCTACCCTCCGGGTCCCTCTCCACGTGTTGAATTACACATGTGACCGACTTATGGACCACAATGGTGACAGCTCTTTTTTTGTTAGGTGAGAAGCCAAGAGGCAAACCGGAAAAAGCTTAGAGCTCTGCATGAAGGGGGAGTCCCGAGGCCAATGGGTTTCTTGAAGAAAGGCAACTTTTACATTAAGTCTCAAGAGGTATCGGAGAAGGAGACTCCTCTTGGTAGGTGAATTCAGACCTTGGGTGTTCAGGGTAGCAAATTCAAGAACCATGCTGAACAACAACACAAAAAAGGGGGGGTTTAAAGAGGGAAGGAGAGAGATGAAGGTAAGAGAGGGAGGGGGAGCTATGTGGATTTCTCTGTTACCACCTAACGGAGGTAATGTTTCCTAAACTCTGTTTATGGGTAATATACTTCAAGTGTGAGTTAGAAATTAAGGTCTGTGATTCAAAACACTGCCATAATCTGCGCCATGCTTCCCTGGGAAGCGAAGAATGGAGCGGATCCAAAGGTAGGGGGGGGAGTACCAACATGAATTTAGGTTGAGCTAACTTCCATTGGTATAGGGCCATAAGGCTCCCGGGGGATGAATCAGAGTGTGGAGATGGTATTCGTAGTGGACAATTATTACAGCAAACACTGGCAAACCTTGGGGTGGTAAATTTCCGGCTGGTGCATAACATTGAATACATTAAACAACATTAGGAGTAACACACAACAAACACAAGAGTATGAACAATCAGATTTGGGGTAGCATAAATGCCCAAAAATACCACGTAACATTAATATTTGCGAAAGCCCGCTTTTCTCAATCACCACCCCCCTACATATGCCACCTAAAGTGAGAGCGACCGCTAAGCTAGGCGGGAGATTAAGGTCAGGAAGAGTCACCCCTGGGAGGGGCCTGCAAAGTTGGCATGGGGGGAAGGACGGGTTGATTAACTCTAAGGGTCAGGTGGGACAAGATTAATTCTTAGGAGGAATGTGCGCGGAGGGTCATGAAGCCCAACTTCTCACTACCCATCCATTATGCCGCTTGTAACCTTGCAACAAGGTTTAGGGTGATAATGAGTTAACTGGGAGAACTGTTCAGCAAGATGGGGAAGCCCTTGTATCCCCCCTCCCAACCCACATCCACAATCACTGTCAGGAGGAGAGCCAATCCCTAACCTAAGTGTGAGTTATATCTATGGGGCAGTACCTCAGGAGGAGGGCTGCTGGGGGGGGGGAAACCAACCGGACCATATCTGAATGTTGGAGGTATCCCGAAGGACTTATAATGGCAGGACGGCAGAGGGGCAGAGACATCCTTAGCCGCAACACCCTAAATGAGTACTCCATATAATAATATAACTTGAACCACAAACATAAGCAATTTACAACATGTTGAATGGAGGGGTTACTGAGTTCAGCAAACCCCTCCACTTACTATCACAGTGTTCAGGCCTGGGTCAACTTTTTCTGTCCAGATGTCCCTTGATTTCTACAAGGCTCCTTGTCTCTGCACCTAAAAGAGGGAAAAGAGCAAGTATAGAATTCCCAAAGCGAAAAAGTCAGAAAAGATGTTCCTCAGACCTCATTCAGGGCCGCTAGTGGAGGGGAGGACCGTGGATGAGGAGGTTTGGGAAGGAATTCTGATCTTATCCCTTGGGGGAAGTTGTTTCCATGGCGGGGCCTCCACCCTCAGCACCCCAGCAGGAGCTCTGGGAACCGAGGAAGGTGTTCTATCTGGAAGAAGTTCCCATTTGGAGAGGAGAATTCTTGCTCGTTCTGGTGAAGTTATTATATGTTGGGTATCATTTTTGGTGACAAATAGTCAAACTGGGAAACCCCATCTATACTTGATATCCTTATCCCTAAGAATCCTCGTAAAGTCTCGATAAGTCTTTCTCTGCTGCAAGGTGTGAGGGGAGAGGTCTGGAAAGATCTGCAGACTTTCAAACTTTGAGGCTTTTAAGGACTCAGCATTAACTGCCCTTAGGAATTTCTCTCGGAAGGTGAAGTAGTGCAGTCTCACCACTACATCTCTGGGTTTGTCATCCGATATGGCTCTCGGTCTAATTGCCCTGTGGGCTCTGTCAATGCAGGATTTGGGATCTTGTAAAGGTCCGAGAGCGGCTGTGAACACTTCCTGTAGGTAGCCCTGTAGGTCTTTGGGGAGTACGCTTTCGGGGACACCCCTCAGGTGGACAATGTTGCACCTGGAGCGATCCTCAAGATCTGCCAGCTTGGATTCCAGTGCTGTGATCTGCCCTGCAAGGCATTCTGAGTATGACATGAGGTTGGCATGATCAACTGATAGGTCTTCCGGCTTGCGCTCCAGGGTGTCCGTGCGTTCACCAATCACGGCAAAGTCTCTCCTTAGTTCTGAGCATGACTTATCAAATCTTTTGCAGATGGATTCGTGGTGGGATGCCAGCATGGTTTTAATCTGACCCATCATGTTATTGTTAGCTCCTGCAATGCCTGCCAAGCTAGTGGGCTGGGAAGTGGCGTTCAGGCTTCTTTTGTTACTTGGTTCTGAAAGACAGGTTGAGTCGGATAAGTCATCTTCTGAGCACTGTTCCAATTCCCTCTGGGATTGCTGAAAGTGTTCTTTCATTGTTTTTTTCGGGCCTGGAAAGCCTTTGGACTTTCTCCTCTTGGCCTGTGCCATTTTCCCACCCAGGTTATGCCTGTGGTGAGGCAGCATGGTGGATAAGAAACACCTCTTGTGTAGGATGAAAGAGAAGGTGTGGTCCAGATGGGGCCTTTGTGCTGCTGATTAGTTACTCTGATTCAGCCCAAGGGACCAGGCCCTAGAGCATTTTCTTTCTTAGCCAATTACCGTCATGATGTCTACTGTAAAATTGTGGATCCCTCCCCTAGGGATTTGTCCCCTATGGACGATGTGGGAAAGGGTGCTAGGGGTATGACCCACAGACAATCAGGGCCGGCGGGAAAGGGAGGGGAGAGACCCACCAGGTAGCTCTGTCAACCCGCAAGGGCAGCCCCTGTGGGCCAGGAGGAAGACCAAGCAGTAGTGGTTTACTGCCAAATAGTCTATTTAAGTATATACTGGTAACTCAGGGGAATGTCTGGGCCTTTTTTGCAAGGTAAGGAGGTTAGCTGATGCAGGGGCCAATCTCCTAGGGTGCTGTTTTCAGAGAAGCTTGGGTACCTCTGCTCTGAGTAAAAGGCAGGATGAAGTTGGCAGCACTGCAGAGGTGTATGTACCCAATCTTCTATCACTCTCACCTTCTCTCACCCCCTACTTCTTCCTCTTTTTTCCCCTCTTTTTATCTTTCCTTTATTTTTTTAACTCTTTTTTTTCTTCCTCTTTAAATCTTTCCTTTTCTCCATCCTTTTTCTTCCCTTTTCCTTTTCTTTTTCCTTCTCTTTTTTCCTTTCTTTTTCTATTTCCCCTTTTTCCCCTTTCTCTTTTACCCCTCGCTTCAATCTTCTTTTTTTATTTATTTTTTATATCTCTTCCCCTTTTGTCTTCTCCTTTCCTTTCCTTTTTACTCCCCTGTCCTCTATCCCTTTCTTCTCTTTTTCCCTAGGCCCACTGGGCCACACCAGTGCTAAAACGTACACTGGGGATTCTGAGAGTGGCGTGGGGAATGGGTCTTTAAAACAGTTCAGAAAGATAGTAAGATGGGCAGTGTGGTGCAGCTTATCTCCAGCCTGTACAGGCCGCTGCAAAAACAAAGACCGTGAGTAGCATGACTCAATGGGATGTGGGGACCACACCGGCAATGCCTCCTAGGGCTAAGCTGTGTGAGGTGAAGGGCTCTTACCAGCACTTGATAACTCCCTCATGCAGCTGAGTTTGTGCTTCTGGGTCTCCGTAAATGTGTAGACCCCGTGAGGGAAGGCCAAAAGGAAAAGATGGTGGCCTTTCGCGCCACTATGCCCATGCCGGATTCTTCAAGGATGCCCCCTCCGTGTGAGTTATTCAGGTGCGGGTTTTTTGGCTGTCCTATTCTGGGTCTGTTAGCTCCCGACGGAGCCTTGGGAAGGTAAGTCTCTTCACCACAGTTGGCAGTCATTTCCACAGCGTACGGGCTTAGGCTCTCAGTAGGTGGAATCGCTCTTTTGTGTGCTGACAATCTCTTGGTACTTGTACTGCAGCTCTGACCCTCCAGAGCTCGGAAAGGATGTACCCTCCTGAAGTGCTGCGGGGTATCAGGTGGAGAGGCTTCCGATGCTCAGATGGTATAATGGTATACACCACAGGTTAAAGCCGCCCAGAGAGTCCAGATACTTCTATGCAGGCTCAGGGTCTCACTTTTAAAGGTGATCCAAAAAAAAGTGTAGGATTTAAGGGTAGAATTAAACTTTTTAATTGACTCGGACACAGAGCTCCTTCAGAACACGTCTGCCCTGTTAGATGGTTGGCTCCGCCCCCCCAACCCACATACTATATTACCCCTATCACCACAAATCTTAGAGAAAGATGAATATGAAGTACATTCTCTCCTTGATTCACAATATTGTAAGGGAGAATTACAATATTTAGTTCATTGGAAGAACTACTCATCATAGGAAGATACTTGGGAGCCAGCATCTAACCTTAATGCTCCCAGACTTGCATCCATGTTCCACCGGAGGTTTCCTGACCGACCTAGACCTCAAGCTGTGGAACAGCTTGGTTGAATGGGTTTCATGTCATGGATTCAGGAGGTCTGATCTCTTTTCCTTTAAGCAGTACAAACTACTGGGTTACTGTTCCTTTAATTCTGTTCAATCAATTAACAACTTCAGCAACCTTTAAAAGTTAGACACACCCTAGAACCTGTGCTTAGTATTGATTTCATAGTGCCTACCAGCAACTACTAAGAATCTGAGCTCTCTCCTATTTGAATTTAAAAGTGGAATCTTTCCTTGGGAAACTGCAGTTTTTCATCAACTAAAGTGGATTCAGCAACTCTCTTAAGGTACCGTTCAAACTTAAACATCGTATCACCCACTTCTAGATTTGTTTAACCAGCAGGAATTCTATAACTTTTATTCAGTGACTTTCTATGAAACCGCATTGTATATTTATTGCTGCTCTGTCATCAATTGCACACAGACCCGCTTCTGATATTTGTACCGTTATCCTGTCTGACCTGCTAAACAAATTGTCCTTTTCCTTTATGCTTGAACTTACCAAAATATTCTGTAACAGATTGTAACAAGTTACGTCAGCATTGTTCTTTGCTATTCTGAGCGCAACACATGGGCTGACTCCTCCTCCAAGCCTTCCGAAAAATCTCTGCAACAGTTTCAAACTGATCCACGCTGTTGCAGTCAGAGAGGTTCTCATCTCAAAAGGAAATTTCAATCGTCAACTCAGGTACTGATTCTATCTGAATATTTATTTTGTCATTATAACATTGAACATTCAACTATCAAAAGGTGATACTTTAAAACTAAATGATACTGAATTATAAATGAGAGTCTGTTATCCAAACATCCATTAGATACTTTTGCAGTAAGGTTTAAATACAATTATTACTGCTTAAACTCATAACAACTTGCATAGTGACTAATTCTTAGTTGCTATTTCACTATATATATCTGATATTCACTTTTATCATAGTGAATGTCCTAAGTATAGTAATACAAACTTTTATACAAAAAGAATGTATTTAATCTGCAGCTGAGATCCATTAATACATATAACTTCAGTTTGAAGTTCTTTACACAAACATGTGTGATTTGATATGTTAACAAATGTGATCTCTATTCAAAGGATCTTCAGGAGAGAAATGTTTGTGTGTAATTCATCCACCACAATCAGTTTTAATTAATGAAGAAGCATGTCTAATTCTCAAGCCTATACATTTCCCATTTTAAGATGAGTTTTTTATTTTATTTTAATAAAAAATGCCTTTTGGTCTCTTTAGTGTAAATAGAGCCAATAATCTGGAGCTCTATGTTTCATACATATTCTATCAAATTTAGTCCATACACTGTATCAGTGTTTCATGTAAAAACCGTACTTGGCACACAAAAAAGTGACATTAACTAGTAGGCAAGCTGCCATGAAAACAGATGGTTATAAAAGTAAGCAGACTGAAACTGAGAGTGTTGATGTTAAGCAATGCCCTTGTTGGTTTAGCAACACACAGGTGTTATTTAAATGATTTATGTAAATAATGAAAGTGATAATGCATATTTATTGTGAGCTGTTCATCCATTCAATATCTTTAAAGTAGTATTTAGTTTTTTTATGTATTCTGCGTCCATGAAAATGTTTCAAAATAAGTAATATTTCAAGACACAGAAAGCATAAACATTTTTAACTTTTGCATGATACATTACAGTATTCAATAAGTTGCTGCACTCTAGGATTAAAATAAAAAGAGGGAATGCAAATATTATTTCTCTATTTCGATGCATATAATTGATTTAGGGCCAGATTACAAGTGGAGAAGTATTTAACGTTCCCGCTCGCTCACAAAAATGCGGGAAAAACCCAAACACCCTTCTCATGCACAAACCCGATTGCATATTCTCAAGTGCACTAACCCGACATGACAATATTAATATTTCCCATTCCAATGTTCTTCACATAGCAGAATGTTCTATTTATTCATAAATACATATTTCTGCATATATATGATGGTATTTTGGTACAATATATATCTATACCTATATATACACATGATTATATATGTATAGATATATACAGATATATATAGGAATATCCTATTATATAAAAGGCCAAGTGTGT
>CAJPDP010005346.1:0-12960 GCA_905336975.1 Bombina variegata variegata
TATGAATCGGGATGGTTTCGCAGGAGAACTCCCCCTGCATCTCTGGACTCTAACTTTCACCCATGCTCTCATTGAGTGGCTGACAGGACTACTTAAAACTCCAGACCGACCCTCCATAAGAGACGAAAGGCAAAGAATGACTTGGGGATGAGGGAAGTGGGGGAGGTATTTAAGCCTTGGCTGAGGTGTCTTTGCCTTCTCCTGGTGGCCAGGTTCTGAATTCCCAAAAGTAATGAATGCAGCTGTAGACTCTTCCCGTTTAAGAAGAAAATGTAACTTTTTTTTTTTTTAATTAAGCAGTTATTATTTTATTTATTATAATAGTCCTAAAGCCCATGCACTTGGATCCCCTCTCCCTCCCAACATTTTTATTTCTGCAGTGCAGCGGTCCCACTCGCTCCCGCCCACCCTGGACCCCACTAGGGGACCGCTGTGTGTTAACACAGTATTTGAAGCAAAAATCCTGAGATGTTGCATATCTAATTTGCATACCTTACCCAGAATCCTCTGGTGCATTGGTAACAATGTATATGGAGGCAAGCGGGGATACTTGTCTAGATTTGCAAATTGCCTATGCAATAATTTCTATTGATTTACTTTTACGATATGGAGGATTTTAATCTCATGCATTTATCTCCACCAAAATTTTAAGGAATTTTGATTTTGCCCTGGAATGAGCTTTACCAAGCAGCAATCAAACATCTCATGCTGATGAGTTTTAATAAGAACGAAGCTGCTGTCCAGTAGTGGTTTTTGTGTTTGCTGCATTTCTATTGATTTACTTTTACAATATGGAGGATTTTAATCTCATGCTTTTATCTCCACCATGATTTTAAAGGACTCCTGTATATAGTAATATGACACACTGCAGCCTAGCTCCTCCCCTGCCCTCAGAGTGTCATTAGGAGTCCAGGATAACTCAACTAAGCACTGCAATTGTGTAATATATAGGGAAGTGATAATATATAAGAGCTGGACAGTTCAAAATAATTGATTAGGGGGTGGTTTATGTTTTATTATAACTTTACAGCAAAAGTGCAAGAATGCTTCTAGTTTTATGTTCTTTTGGAAAAATAAATGAGTTATTAGTAAACAGTTTTGTAAATATATGTGCACATGTATTATTTGTTTAAATTAGACACTTTTATACATCTTGACTAGTGATGCAGGCTGTTTTCTGTTTACTGGTACAAATTCTAAAATAAAGGAATTCCTTTTTTATTCGTTAACAATTTTAAAAGTCTGTTTTTGCATATTGCTTTACTTCATGTGACATCTCTTCCTATGACGTTTCTAACTATGATGTCACTGAATAAGAAAAATGACTGCAAATTATTACATTCAAAGTTGGCAGGAAAACTGCTAGACAGCAATATAAAATGCTACCTTTTGTGCCCAAAAAATATTATTTAAATATAATTAACTCCTACTGTAATATTGTTATTATTATTAAATGGGTTCACATATTATTTGTCTGCCTAATTTTGATGCTGTGTTGTAACAATAACCATATGCACAGAATGTGTTCCAGAGACTGGTATTGTTAATATTATGGAGTAGGTGTTGTAATCTGTATAATAAGCTAAGGATAAGTCTAAATTATACTTTTACTATCAAATGGATGTGTTTTGATTGCAGAACTGAGTGGGCGGAACAGTTGAACAGTAGGCCGTTAATACTACGGTAACTTGCTTGCCTGCTCTGCTGCAAAGTATCCCTGGAAATGTTTTTGAAATGTTGGCAAGTATGCATAGGTCTGCCTTGGTAATTATTTGCAGTTAGAGAACCACAGCATATGTAGCATCATTTACTCCACACAGCAAGACTTCAAATATTTATTCTGAGTGACAAAATATCAAAACAGCAGTAGCTTAAATATTTTTTATTTTCTTATTGAAGATATACAAATAAAACAAATCAATGCAAAACTCAAACAATGGAAAAAACAATATATATATCAACATGAAACAACTAACACACATAAGCACTCCCAGCATCTCTCAAACAATAGTATCCAAATGATTTTTGTTTTTTTATAAAAGCAGAAATTATGTTATATTTTTCCAACAGTAAGCTTTAATGAAATGAAATTTACTTTACAAACAAGTTTCAGGCAAGAAAGTAAATTTCATTGCAAGACTTTTTTTTAACCAGTTGCTGCCCAAAACTTTTCATGTCTGACCGTAGGCTATCCGACACAGTAGTGAAAGAGTTACAAAGATACTAAAGTTAACCATCACAATTAATGTGAGCAGACAATTAATATGGCTGGTTATGGACTGTACAATACAGTAGGGAGCAGAAAGTCTTTTGTACAGCTATAACTACTTGGCAGACATATTTAACAACCTCAGTGCCAGTGACAGCACAATGCCCTGCATTGTGCTGCCAACCAGAGTTGGGATAATGCAGTGCCAACCAACAACTTGGTTAATACTTCTTTTGCAGGATAAGGTTCTAATGAACAATTATACACACACAACACACCCAAACACAGCAGACAACGCACATACTGATTAACCTTTGCAAGCCCTAAGTTTGGGATGTTCCTTCACAGTAAGAACTGATTGGGAACAACTTTTAGGCTCTGGAAGCAAAAGGGTTAAAAAGGACACTTCTTCCTTGATGGATTTAGGCGATTTTTTTTTTTTTTTTGGCTAACGCAATGAATACCAGATCCTTGCAGAAATGTTATGTACAACATAAAAAAAATGTAAAAATGCACCCAACTACTCGTAGCAAATGCAAGTTATCTACTTAACTCCTATGTTCCCAAATGCCATTTTGTGATAAAGCTGTAACAAAGCTTTTCTCCTGTGTTCTGTCAGTAACAAAGGGGTTAATTTTATCCTCTAAGAACAGTAAAAGTAAATAACATTTCAAGTATTAAGAAACAAACAATGGTGGAAGCAGCAACACATGATCTGAATGTCCCATGAAAACAAAGCAAACTGACAGCAGCTGGTCGTTACCATACCTGCTGAACCCTTAAAATGACACCACACCAAGGTGCTGATGATCTAAAGCTCTCCGCTCTGGCGAGATTATCTAATAAGTCTCATCAGTACTGTGAGGTTGCTTTTAATTTTGCATGAGGGCTGTTTATCTAACTGTACAGGGTTCTGGATGTGAAGGAGAGACGCATACTTTGCAATGTAATGCTCTTAAAAAGCCTCCAAATATTTGGAGTAATTTCCCTCCATGCCAGCGAGGTTATGTTCATCAGGTCTCAATGCTCCAGAAGGAAATATAGTAATTTACTGATTACATTAATTATAGGGGTCGATCACAATTTTTTACAAAGTGTATCTAATGATGTTCTATAGAAAATCATGTCTGCCGCACATCGATAAATGCCGACAGCATACGCTGTCTGCATTTATCATTGCACAAGCATTTTTAGTGAAATGCCTGTGCAATGCCACCCCCTGCACATTCGCGGCCAGGAATGTGACAATCATAGGAGCAGCGGTCTTAAGACTCTTTAACTCCTGTTTTTGGCGAGCCGAAACAGGTCAATACGGAGCATGATAAATCGGCCTCTATGGAGAGTTTTGCAGATGAATAATTTGATACCATTTTCTAAGGGATTGTGATCGACCTACTATTGAGATAAACAGAATAAGAGCACATTTCTAGCATTTGTGATTGGTTATCTCTTTAACATGACCTGTTGCTTAAGGTATCAATGTATAAAGCAATACCTAAACTGACAGGAAAGTGAATATTAAACTTTCATACAATTTTAAGAAACTTTCCAATTTACTTATATTATCAAATTTGCTTTGTTCTCTTGGTATCTAATGTTATGTATTGTTGCAAATTCTGCTAAAGACATCATGATCCTATCCTAAGTAAGGATACCAAGAAAGCAATGCACATTTGATAATAGAAGAAAACAAAAAAAAACTTCCTAAATTAATTTATTATGAAAGCTTAAGTTTGCTTTACTTTCCATTTAAAGTGAATAAAATCTCACCCTCTCTGTAATAAAAAGTTCAATAAAGGGATATGAAATCCAAATGATTTCTTTCATGATTCAGACAGAGAACTCAATTTTAAGCAACTTTCTAATTTACTCCTATTATCAATTTTTCAGCACCCTGGATAGTTCTTGCTGATTGGTGGCTACATTTAGCCACCAATCAGCAAGCGCTACCCAGGTTCTGAACCAAAAATGGGCTGGCTCCTAAGCTTACATTCCTGCTTTTCAAAAGATACCACGAGAACAAAGAAAATTTATAATAAGAGTAAATTACAAAGTTGCTTAAAATTGTATGCTCTATCTGAATCATGAAAGAAAAAAAATGCGGGTTTCATATCCCTTTAAAGCCTATGTTGAAATGTATCAACTGAAGGGTTGTGGCACTACCGCTAGTGGCCTCTGTGCTACTTAGACTTTACATTTGTACCTGCTGTTTTTACTTGGATAAATTCTGGGGACAGGTTAGAAATAATAACTGATTTTCTTGTTGCCAGAATAAATTTGGCCACTGTCTAAATACGACAGATTATTTTCTTTTTATAGTAATATTACACCATTTTTTAAATCAGTTTGAAGCTAGAGAGAAAGCAACTTTACTAAAACTGAATTACAATTAGTTTCTCATTAATGAGTTCCCAATGACTTTGTTATAGTAGCTGCAGATTATAAAATGTACAGGAAATTGCTCCTTTAGGTATATTGTTGTATATTAAATAGCAGTTTTTGCTGATTGAATCCTCAATCTATTGTCTCCTAGCCATGCCCATATAAATGGACTGAGCCTACAGAAATTGCAGAACTTCTAATCTTTTCTATCTCTCTGTACATTTAAGGGACACTGAACACTTCAATATATTAAAATAAATTACATGTAGTAAAACAACTTTGCAATATAGTTCCATTATTTATTTTGTTCTCCTTTCCTGTAAATTAATTCTGAATATTGTGGGCTTTCCAATTCATGTTAAAAATGGAAGTTCAAACACAGCTGTATCCTACACAGCCATTGGTTGCACACTCTAGTAAGCCATTTTTAACCATTACTAATTGGCCTCAAAAGAAAAGGTAACCCAAGTCCAATATAGCGCCCACTGCTTTACGGACCTTAGAATGTTACCCGTTTTTTTCTCTCTCAATAATTAAACAACTGATATAATTTTTACAATTCAAGTACAAATTATTCTCAGGCTAATCTTTGCTTTGAATACAACATTCATGCAATGATTTATTTAGTGTTTAATGTCCCTTTAAGGCCTCCTTATCTTATATCTCTGACTATACATAATGGCTAATAATTAATACAATTTTCCTTTTGAATTGCATTCTCTATTTCATCCCCCCCCCATCGGGAACTCGGGAACTTGACTGATGCTTGTAGCCCCTTGTTTACAAAACTTTTCTGTAGAGAAAACTAAAGTATTCATATTTTCAGTATAAGTGGTAAAAAATTTAGTTTCTATAAAACAACGGAAGCTGCCATATTGTAACTTAGGTTAGTACCTTCTCTGCTGTGGCCAATTAGGGACAGTTATAAGTAGGTCATTAGAATATGCAGCCAATTGTTGTGTGGAATATAACAGTGTTCTGCACTTTCATTTCTAACAGGAACTGAAATGCTCACAATTTTAGAATGGAATTACAGGGAATGGACACAAAATAAATAATGAAAGTATATTGCAGACTTTTTTTATATATATGATTTATAATTTTATATTACCATCTCAAAGTCTTTAAAGTCCCTTTAAAATGACAACATTAACTGGGAACACATTAAAGCGGAGAGCCAGCTAGCTCCTTCAATGAGACACTTTTTCACACGCTGCTGGGAAGACAAGGCAGTAAAGTAAATGGAAAAGCCAATATTAACTGCTCTTTATCATTTTACACATCAACATAGCTTTCAGAGAAAATACATTATATACATACATATTTATATATACAAAGACATAAATACACTGGTAGTGTAATATAAAAAGAAATGAAAACAGGGAAGTGTCCTTGACTAAAATAAAACTACTAAGTTCGTGCAGCTTAAGGAGTTCAGCCAAATGCTCCGACTCAAAACTGATGCAACTTTATTATCACGCCGCATTACTTTGTAACAAAACAGTTGACTCATATGTAGAATATGTGTTGCATCAATTTTGAATCCCTTTGGTTGAGGCTTCCATCATCTTCATCACAAATAAAGTGCATATTAAAACTAAAATCTGTTTTTTTTTTCTTTTTTAATTTTGTTTTCTAAATTAGGCTGCAGAAGTGCAAAGCTATGTAGATAATCATCGCACAATGTAACCCTTTGTTGTCCATCTTTATGAGCTGCAGATACAACTGGCTTAATCCTCACAAGAAGGCATAACAGGAATGTTCCTGCAGTTTTCTGCAGAAAATTCTGTTTAAAGTAGTAAAGCTCAGAGATGGCATATTGATGATCAAACAAATTACTATAACTAAAGGAAAATTCCATCCCACATTGCTACATTATGAGGCTAACATTTTTTTAGAAGTCCATAGTCATTTTTTTTGAAGCTGTGGTGCACTGTATTTACTTGCAACCAAGTCCCACTGTGCCTTATATAGTCAAATGCACTTCTATAGCCAGATGCCAAGGGTAAATCCAGAGGATGTGCTCAGCAAATCATTGACTATAAAAGTTCCTGGCTTGCATATAGCTCGTGTAAAGTCTATGGGATTAATTCCTACTGTAGAGGTGTATCCAACATGGTTCCCCCATATATGCATAACAAAATACTAACATCCTCCTCTTTGCCAGGACCCATATACATTTTTTTACACTGTGGAATTGTGCATTTTTGCTTTTGTGCAAATTGAGCTGTGGTCTGTTAGAAGCAAACAGAAAGTCTTGTTAGAAACACGTGACCTCACTGTGCTGCATGAATTACTGTAGTAAGATCATTTACTGCTGAGATGGAGGAAATGCACACAAGGAAGCAAAGATTAACAAAGTGCCTTGCAAACCAGCTGCCTTCATACACCTTGTCTTCTGGCCTTCAGCTTGCGATGCCATACAAGTTCTCCCATCCAAACCATCAGAGCATGATAACGTTTTTGGTTTAGAACGTTTCACCAATAACTCCTATGACAAGTTTGTCTGAAACTTTTACAGATATTATGGTCATTTTCTTGAAAATAAATTATTATAAGGAAACAGGGGTAGAAGAGATTTGTTCCTATAATCCATGTGGGGAAAAAGGCATTCTTCTATAGTTATTTGCCAAAGTCAAGCTGAAGAAAAGTGCTCCATGTTATGGTCTAACCATTGCGTGTTCCTCAACCTGTCCCAAAAGTTCTCACATAATGGATAAAAAAATGTTGGTGGAGGACCTCAAAAATATGCAACAAGATCATCTGAAAATGCTGCGACTTCACTGTCTCTCTGTTCCTTGCAATCAAATCTTGAAATGTTGCATCCGATGCATACTGAAGAATCTGAAACAGTGGTTCTACTACCTCCATTCAAGCATAGGAAAGTGGCTAGAACAGTCTGGGCAGCAGAAATCAGGCACAGATACCGCCCTGTAGAGCAAACAGTCTGCGTTCAATGCAAAGTTTACCTGCAAAAGATAATAATTTGAGTTATTACATTTACAATTCATTTAAAATATTTTGCGATAAAACAATATCCCTTGACATATATATTTAAATCTGACTATGTATCTACTCACTCACAAAAAAAAATTACATAATAAATTTAGCCACCTTTGCTGCAAGAGTGATATTAAAAAGTGTGCTTTTGGTATTAAAATCAAGTCTTCATGACAAATTAGAAAAGTAAAGAATAGAATATAAACGTCCTGCATGCTTTAAGAAGATAATTATTGTGTTTTTTGTAGTTGTAAATCTAGAAGAAAAAAAAATTGTCCTACTGTTCAACAAATTGTTTTATTTATTGATTTGTTCCTTGATTTGTGTATAAAAATGTGAATGGATTCTAAAATCACAGATGGCATTTCATGACTTCTGTGTCACTATTTTTCCAACAATATTTGGAATATGATCAATCAGTGGCATTTTTGTGCTACATGCCTAATGACCAAATCTATATATTGTGGAGGGGAGAGACAAGTTGCTTATTACTACAATGAGAAGTAAGTAAATAGTATTCAATGGTACAAATAAATCCTATGTTCATGCCATAATGTTTTCAATATTTTTTATTGAAGATTTTACAAATTTAAGATAAAGGGCAAATGTACATAAATAAAAGTATGAGCTTCAACAACTCTTTCCTATGAGATCTATCCGTGAACCAGATTTCATATGAGATCTATCTGTGAACCAGATTTCATAAAAATATTTTTTTTTTGATGAGCTTTGTTTAAAGCAGTGGTCTCAAAGTACAGGCCTTGGGGCCATATGTGGCCCCCCCCAAGATAGTTTCATGTGGCCCTCCCTTGTTTAAGGTAAACCATTAATTTGCGCTGTCAATTTGTTTTAGGGTTCTAAGAGGTCTAACTGGTTGATGTTCTAAATAGGCACTTAAAAGATAAATATAAAGACAAGAGTCCAGTGTAGACTCTTACCATGCACTGCTTGGATAAATGTCATTTTTTATATTGTTCCAGAATGATCACTTCACTTGGCACTCATAAGATAAATATAGACAACTGTGTATGTCTGTTGTGGGCCACAACTCCCACCATACACTACTACTTGGGTAAACGACACTTGCATTTCCTAGTATATCTATCACTATCTCAGTTCAAGCAGCCCCATGGGCGAAGAAAACTTGGCCAGTGACCCCCAGATACATTGAGTGTGATACCCCTGGTTTAAAGGAACCCTAAAGTCAGTATAAGATAATGTGCAGGTGTACAGAACATAATTTCACTTGCCAACCTTGATATAGTAACTAGATTGTCCTAGCTTAAGGTTACAAATCTATGCAAACAAACTTACACTTGCTAATGTTTTCAATATCTCCCTGTTCAGTCATGAAGTTGAGCAGTCCATCCATCAGTAGCAAAGCTTTGTGATACCTCTGTACACAATCTTCTCTATGGTGAAACATCTCATCAAGTGCTGCCGACTGCACCTGCAGGTACAAACTTAAGTAAAGAAGCAATTCTTGCAAAGACAGGATGCAATATTTTAACCACACTGTATTTTTTCCACAAGGAACTACGCATTGTGTTCCTTTTAGTTGCTTTGAGTCAGGATTCATAAAGATATTGTCCCCCATTTATCAATCTGTTAAAGCAGCTTCGGGGGCCCCAGCTTTTCAGGCTTGCAAATGAGCCTGAAGCGCTTGTTAAAAGGAATAGTAAACCCAATTTTTATGATTCAGATAGAGCATGCAATTTTAAGAAACTTTCTAATTTACTCCTACTATCAATTTGTCTTTGTTCTCTTTGTTTGAAAAAGCACAAATGAAAGTTTAGGAGCCAGACCATTTTTGGTTCAGAACCCTGGATAGCGCTTGCTGATTGTTGGCTACATTTAGCCACCAAACAGCAAGCAGTACCCAGGTGCTGAACCTAAAATGGACAGGCTCCTAAACTTTCATTCCTGCTTTTCATGTAAAGATACCAAGAGAACAAAGAAAATTGACTATAGAAGTAATTAGAAAGTCACTTAAAATTGCATGCTCTACCCGAATCATGAAAGAAAACATTTGGGTTTAGTATCCCTTTAAGTAGCAGCGGTTTTAAGACCACTGGTACTTAACTTCTACGCCAACTAAAATGTGGCGGAGTGAATTAATTCCAATCTGATCTGGATGATTGACAGCAGCGAGGCCAGGCAGACAGGCTCACAGTAGCGAACCTTGTCCGTCCGTTCATTAATAAATGGGGTCCATTGTCTTAACAAAATGTTTCCACTCCAGTCATCAAGTACTTCTACCAGGTCAGATATTACATATCTCTATGTGTGGGCTGATAACAGTGATTGACTCATATATATGTATGAGAAATCCTTATGAACTGACATTATAGAGGTATTTTCGAAGAGTTGATAAACACTAGCTAAGGTTTATAGTTGTCTGTTGTATTATGGAGTTCCTTGTGTTTGTTCATCTTTTATAGGTACCTTTTGATCTTACTCAGAGTTTGAGGACGTTATCAGCATTGAAGATTTGTACCAAACCACATACCTTGGACTATTGTATGCACATATTTTTAACATTAAACATGTTTTATTCATTTGATTAAGGACCTCAGCATATTGATTCTTTATGTCTTTTTGCGTAACAGTAATAACGTTTTTTTCTCTAAGGTGCTATTTGTACATGGGTTTTGAAGGGATCACATTATTATAAGTTGTTTGGTCTCAGAGTGAGCGTGTACTTGTTTATTTTGTTGTCCATTGAATAAGCAAATCCTTTTCCGAACCAGAGGTCTGAAACATACCTGGCTATAAAACTGTATGTTAAAGAAGCAAGAACAAATATAAATGGAAGAAGAGTACAGAGCAGTTTTTCTCGGTTTACTGATGCCTCTCAGCTTCTTACCATTTGGACAGCATAACTGAATATGAGCTTCTCGGCTGTGATGCTGTTAATCCGGTCCATCAACTTCTGCTTGTCAGCGAAGAACCTCTGAAGCCGTGCATTCAGGGAGACACAGGAAGACACACTGGACTTGTACAGCTCATTTAGCTTTTTCACCACTAGAGGGCAGAACAGGACAAACATAGACTCTGTAAAGCTTTCTGTGTCTTAAAAGTGACATCCATCATGTGTACAAGGCAGATTACAGAAATCAAGAATGGTAAATTTCACATTGAAAGCTCAATCTCATTGTTTAATTTCTTAGGAAGGTAAAAGAGAATCAAATGCAGTAAACTATGAAACATATTAAAATCTACAGTTTTATTTGATATTGAATGTTACGTTTTATTACTGCATTTAGAATATTTATCCTTCCTCAGGATTACTTTATCTGGTTCACAATGGCTAAGCTTGTGAGGCTGTCTTTTACTACAGTGTATACTGCAAAAAAAGGTAGAAAACATTTACCGCTCTCTAAATCTCCTTTAACGCCACCCAATATACAGAGAGGGTTAGCTCGCTCTTTCTGAAAAGGTACGAGCATACGGGAGCGCAATACACCCGAGACAAACACTGGAAACCGGATTCCCACCTGTTATTCCTGGCTGATAGCAGGAAACTCAGCTTCAATAACAAACGTGTTTTGGTCCATAAATGGCCCTTTCTCAACTTCATTATGACAGTGTGTTAACCCTCTCTGTATATTGGGTGGCTTTAAAGGGAATTTGAAGAGCAGTAATATATATTTAGTCTGACTTTTCACTATTTTTTAATTAATTACTAAATAAAGGTTTATTTTATAGCTTTGAATATTTAGGTACAAGTGAGTGCTCCATAAAATCCTTAGAATTCTTCTCCATTCTTTATCCCTAACAGACTCTAGACTGACTGGAATTTAAAATTTTGAATAAATTCTGTAAGTGTTGTACACACTCCCGCCCTTGAGCACATTTACTGTACAGTATAAAAAAAACAAAGAAAATACTTGAAATTAACATTACTGAGTTTAGCAAACAGGCATGAGGCTCTAACTAAAAACGCAGAACACATAATCTCCCCACAAAGTCCTATAACTTGAATGGCAATGTATGGTGTGCGCTATTAGCCTCCTTAAAAATTCTGAATGCTGTTACAGTCACTTTCATGTACCATTATGATCCATGCTCATGTGAGGATAGGGACCGTAGAAAATAACTTGAACTCTCCGAATGGGATAATATGGTTAACTCAGCAGGTACAGTAGATTAGAATACTGTCCTGAAAATCAATACTAAATGGTATTTATGTGATCCTCTTTAACCTCCACACAGCTTATCCCTCAACAAAGCATCTACAGCAACAGAGACATGCTCTCACATGTATTATGGGAGTGCCCATCTGTGGGCGCAAATCTAGATTTCGCTTGGCACAGTAAAAGGTCAGCAGATATAGAAAAAATTTGGTCTAACTCAGATTACCAGTTAGGGGCTTACCCACATATTTTAACTAAGCTACTAGCCAACAATCAAATATTAGTAAGGTTTCTGTTGATCAAGAGGAAAAGCTAGTGCATCTAAACAG
The DNA here is from genome assembly GCA_905336975.1 of Bombina variegata variegata. NCBI lineage: Eukaryota > Metazoa > Chordata > Amphibia > Anura > Bombinatoridae > Bombina > Bombina variegata. Next base: position 12,057 of record CAJPDP010005346.1, read on the forward strand.
GACTATTCTATCAACAGAACTAGTTTAAACATGAAGTACTGTAAAGGTCTCTGTGGGCACAAAGAACATCAGATGACACTAGTAGATCCCAGAATATCTTTATTTTGATCATGTTTCTTTGACAAGTAGAGGTTACTTATATCCATGAAAATGTTTTCCTATTTGAAGAGCAATGATGATTATTCCCGGTCACTCAAATGTCCCTATAGACAACAACTTTATTACTAATATTTCAACGACCATACTCTATTCTTCCCCTTATCTCTCAGCTTAAAATATTACAAACCCCAATGCTAACAGATTTGTTTATGTAATGTAGCTTTAGTGTTTGTGGATCATTTCCTCCATTTCCCTTTGTCTGTAGCTTGAAATGTGTCCGTTCACACAATCTACTATGCAGGCCTGATACTAAAAGGGAGTAACCACTTACCATGTTTAACAGTAGAGGAGAGGCACAGTTTGCCATTTTTGACTTGCTCCATAGCAGTTTGTAATCCACTAGAGAGGAGTTCAGAAGATTTGAGGTAAAGAACCAGCTGTTCTGCGTAACTAGAGGGAAAAAAATATTTGTTTACTGTCTGTCCTTTTAAAGCAGACCTGCCTGAAAATTTCATAAAAGGTCAAATGTGAAATACACTGCAGAACTTTTCAAATTTGATTAGAAGCATTTTTGTAACACACTTGTAAAACATTTTCTTTCCTAAGATATGGACAGTCCACAACGTCATTCAATTACTACTGGAAATATCACTCCTGGTCAGCAGGCAAAGAGCACCACAGCAGAGCTGTATATATAGCTCCTCCCTTCCCTCCCACTCCAATCATTCGACCAAAGATAGGAAGAGAAAGGAAAAGCCAAGGTGTAGAGGTGACTGAAGTTTAACAAAAATAAAGACCTGTCTTA
>CAJPDP010005405.1:0-10437 GCA_905336975.1 Bombina variegata variegata
GTTAAGGCCAAAAAAGTGTGCGGTGCCCCTAAACCTGCAAGACTCGTAATAGCAGCGGTAGTGAAAAAGCAGCATTATAACCTAACGCTGCTTTTTCACCATAACGCAAAACTCGTAATCTAGCCGATTGATTATTAAATTTTTGTTTTAACATGTTTATAAATAAACAGGGTTCTTCTAATCTTTAAAACCAATTAAACCTTTGCCTCCATTCAGGTAGGCGCTCTGCACATATCTAAATTTAGTCTAATTGTTTCTTTTGGCGGCTAGGTGCCAATTGTCCAGAGCCACAGGTTCATTTGCCTTAGCGCTAGGTTTCACACATTCTGAAGTGTCTAAATATGCAAATATGTATTTTTGTAATTTTAAATGCAATTTTAAGTAATTTTTAAAGCATTTTTGGCTTTTAATTTATTTTATTTTTTATATATGCACTATTTATTTATTAATTAACAGCAAATTATACAATATAAGATACACTAAGAACAATATGGATGCACTGTAGGTTTTTCAAATACTTAGTAACAAACAATATCTGTATTTTTATCTATTTATTTCATTGTTAGACTGTACAATTGGTTGGAATAGAAAATGTTTAATTTCCACACCCGTTTTTTTACAAGATAGAAATTTTATATATGCACAAGGTTTTATATAAAGAAAAGCACAACCGATAAGTTTTTCTCTATAAGTTTAAAACGTTCAAAAGTTTGCCTTAATTGGTTCTTTGAAAAAAGATATCAATATTGTAGTGAGGAATAGTTGTATCTCTGATCCGCTATGTTTTCTAAACAGCTGATCATGTGAACTCACATCAAACAATAATTATCAGGCTCCAATGAAAGGTCTAATATTGATACACGTGACCTTTTCAACCAATAGCGGTATGGCCTATGATGTCCGAATTGACCACATAGTTTCTTTTTAAAGCAGAAAACTATCCGCATAACTCATATAGTCTCTGACGAAGAAGGATCTATTTGAAAATAAGCCTTTGAAACGCGTAAGACAGAATCATCAGACCGTTGCCCACACCGGGTAATTCGTTTTTTGCTCATATACCGATCGTCTATCAGGAGTGTTTGTGATAAGACGTTCCTGAAACAAATTTCCAGTGGAATTTTGCCACTTTGTATTTTAAAGTTTACCTATTACCTCATAATGTATTAAGAGCCTTAAATGTAAACAGATTTTTTAAAAATATTTGTCTTAATAAACTTGTTTTTAACGCTTTTTCTGCCCCTGTTTTGTCTATTTATATCCATGAGAGATATCCGGGATACCTTACCTCATATGATTGGGGTAAAATCCTGTAAGTAGTGACTTCAGAAGTTTCTCACTAGGATTAAACGTTTTACACCGCCGAGGTGTTATATTTATCTTCTATGAACTTTTATGTTTCATCTATAGCTGGTTTCGTTCTATAAAACTCAGACTTTTCTAACATATTATATATATCTGTTATTTTATTGTGCTTGCATATAACACACTGATTCACGTGCCTGAGTACTACTCATTTATGTATTTTTTTTATATATAACACATTGATATGTATGTGTATAATCATCTAAATTGTCAGGTTTAGCGCTATTTAACCCTTTGGTCCTCTTTTTCTAAATATCTTTTCTAGAAGGTTTGAGGGAAAGTCTTTTTTTCCCACAAGACCTTTTATTTGGGTTCTAGCTGCTTATATTGCCTGCTTATTTAGACTGACAGCCTGTGGGACAGAATCTCAACAAACGGAGGAGATACTGTCCCACAGGCTGTCAGTCTAAAAAAGCAGGCAATATAAGCAGCTAGAACCAAAATAAAAGGTCTTGTGGGAAAAAAAGACTTTCCCTCAAACCTTCTAGAAAAGCTGCTTTGATAAAGTTGAATGTGGTGGGCTTTTCTGTGTATTCAAAATGTTTAAAGTAAGACTATATGGCTTGTTCTTCAAATTACAAATATATACCACCTCAAGCTATAACTGCAACCTTGCTATTCTCTACCAAGAAATATAATTGAAGGCAATATTCTTTTTCTTATTCCGTATATATAGATTTTGCTTCTTTTTGTGTTTCTCTGTCAATTCTGTAATCTACAATTTTACACACAGCAACTCACACAGATCACAGTTTGATTAATCCTAGGCTCTGTTATTTTTATGTAGCCTAGTAGATCTTTTCTTCGTTACTTTCTCAATAACCTGGTGGGAAGGTCATACGTTTTCTTATCAAAGCCTTCAAGCACATTTCAGTTTCTTGGAAATATAACCCACTAACTGTAGGATATCGAATGCTATACGAGAAATTTCTTTACCTTAATTTATTAACTTTATTTTCGTTATTACTACATTCATACAATTTTCAGATTTACATTATTTAGATATTGTAGTATTTTTTATTTTTTATTTTTTTTAAAGTAAATATTTAAGCATTGTTTTTTTTTTTTTAATTTTCAAAGCTTTATTTCATCTTCAAAAAAAAGAAACATTACAATAAATGCGAAACTTAGAGAATCCTTGTCAGGATACACAACAGTAATGTAAACATAACCCTGTTGGGGACTTAATATTGTTCCTTAAAATATTCTTCTCTCTATATCAATTAAGTTTGCTATTTGAACTTTGAATTAAACATAAGAAAATGTCAACATAAATTAAATTAAATTAAATTAAATGAAACCATAATTAAATTAACATAAATGCAACCTACTCAGATTAAATTTCAATCAGGGATATCTGTTATTTACTGCGACTCTATAGTGAACACGCATTATGCATTCTAGGTGTTCCTCATTGAGGGGTATGGGATAGGTATAAGGTGGATATGCTTTGTGGGGTTTACGCTTTATTTTTGTCTCATCGCTATAGATGAGTTGCCTCGGCCACCAGATCAACTGTCTCAGTCCTGCCGCTTGGGTTATCAGGGTCTGTAGGGGTAGTGTGTAAGGAGTCCTCCCACAGAAACTTCATGTCATGTACAAAGGGGAGTTTCTGTCTCTTCAGGTAACCATATTGCTCAAATTCTATTAGTTCTGTAACTTTGTCTATCCATTTTTGGCCTGCCAGGGGCTTCTGAGTTTTCCAATTTAAGGCTATTAAATATTTGGCTCCGTTGAGGCCTACCCGTAGTAGCTGTCTTCGGACTCTGCAGGGGATAGCTGATAGATTATTCAATAGGGCCATACTAGATGTCAGCCTAAAGTCACTAGTCAATATTTTGCGAAAGTGGGTTTCAATATGTGCCCATAGTTGTCTTAATTGTGTGCAGTCCCCCCACATATGTTTAAAACTCCCTCTAGTTTTGCACCTCCTCCAGCAGAGAGCACTGGCTGATGGGTATCTAGAATGTATACGTGTGGGGGTTAGAGACCAACGTGTTAGAACCTTGTAGTTTAATTTGAGTATCTTGGAGGAGGTAGATGACTTTTGTGTGTTGCGGAACATGGATTCCCACTCCTTAACTGAGTAGGTTACATCCATCTCCTCTTGCCATTTTGTCGTGTATGTTGGGGGATCAGTAAGCTGTGGTTCCTGTAACAGGGAACGCATCTTTGATAATGAGTGAGGGAGAGGTGTACCTGTCAAGCACAATTACCTGTGTACCTGAAGTGTTGTGCAAAGTGTGGGACATAGGTTCTTCGGAACCCAGCACAGCGCACCCACCGAGGTGACTTTTAATATTTGGGAGTCTATAGCTATCCAAGCTTTATGTTCTCCAGAGCAATGCCAATCTAATATCCTCTGTAAAACTATAGCATCTAGATATGTCTTGATGTAAGGGAGCCCCAGTCCCCCCATCCCACTAAGCCTGTGCATTGTGTTCCTATTTATCCTCGGCTTGTTATTGCCCCAAATAAATGCATTTATATGTTTTTGTAACTGATTTGACCACCAATTTGGTAGGGGTATGGGGAGGGCCTAAATTATATATAGAATTCTGGGTAGCGTCGTCATTTTTATGCACTGCGTGCGGCCCCACCAAGAAATAGGTTTATTTGTCCATGCGCTTAGATCTTTTTGGACAGTGTGTAAAAGGGAAAACAAAGTTAGCCTGGAAAAGCTCTCTAGGTTTGGGTGATAAATATATTCCTAAATATTTTATATGCTTTTGCTGAAGCTGTAATGGGCATATCTGTGATAAAGCTTCAAACTCCTCGGTGGCCATGGATATATTAAGTATTTCCGATTTTGTCGGGTTTACTAAGAAGTTAGAATGTTCTCCAAACCTCTTCAGCTCCACCATTATTTTCTTGACAGATTGGTGAGGGTCTCTAACAGTGAAAAGGACATCATCCGCATATAACGCTACTTTAAAGCTATTCGCACCCAGTTCTATACCCTTTATCTGTTGGTTTTTCCTGACATGTGCTGCTAGGACCTCCATGGTGAGGAAAAACCACAATGGGGACAGAGGACATCCCTGTCTCGTGCCATTGCTAATTTTAAAGGGGCGGGAAAGGAGACCGTTTACTTTTGCCTGTGCTGTGGGACACGAATAAAGACCGAATATTCTCTGGATCATTTTTGGGCCCACTCCAATCATTGACAGTGTCTCTTGTAGGAATTGCCAGTTGATCTGATCAAAGGACTTTTCTGCGTCTGTCGTCACAAAGACAGCAGGGATTTTATGATGTGTCGCGTAGGTCATTAATGTCAATGCCCTAATGGTATTGTCCCTAGCCTCACGACGAGGGATGAACCCCACTTGATCCACGTGTATGATATCTGGGAGAATTTTGTTCAGTCGCTTAGCGAGTATCTTGCCTAATATTTTCAAGTTAGTGTTTAACAAAGAAATGGGCCTGTAACTTTTAGGATCTGTCAGTGTCTTGTTGGGTTTTAGGATAACAGAGACATGTGCTAATTGTGTCTCTGGTATCAACTCTTGGTCTTCATCTAGGGCTTTAAACATCCTAAGTAGATGGGGGGCTAAAAGAAACATATTTTTTATAGTAGGAATTCGTTAGTCCATCAGGTCCCGGGCTCTTCCCAGAGGGAAGCGTCCCTATGGCAAGCAAGACCTCCTGTAATGTAATAGGGGCCTCCAGTTCCTTGATGATTGAAGGTGGGATCTTATTGAGATCGGCCTCCCTTATGTATTCTAGCATGTCTGCTTGTGTGTTTTGTTGGGGTTGTTGCAGAAGATTATATAATTCACTATAATAGGTACCAAAATGGTTTGCTATCTCTATACTATCAAGTAGCGATCGATTATCTGAGGTGATTAGTTTACTAATCTGGGTTTTTGCTGTATGTGATTTTAAAGCTCTGGCCAACTGTGGGCCAATTTTGTTACCTTCATAAAAGAAGGTCATTTTCAATGCCAAAGCTCTCTGTTGAGCTTCCTTAGTAAGTAATGTGTTTATATCCATTCTGAGTCTCGTGACATGGGAAAATAGAATATGGTCCTTTGGTGATTGTTTATGTTTTAGTTCAGCTCTATTCAACTGTGAGGTCAAGGTTGTTATAGCTAGGTTGTAATTTTTTTTCCAATGGGCCTTAAGTTTTATACATTCCCCTCTGATTACCGCTTTGTGGGCCTCCCATATAAATTTAGGTTGTATGTCAGTGTTGTCGTTGATTTGAAAATATTCTGTGAGGGATTCATTTATGGCTTCCTGTGAATCGGGGTAGTGGATTAGGGATTCGTCTAATTTCCATATATATGGGGTAACCGGTTTATCTGGCCAATTAAGATGCATGCTAATAGCAGAGTGGTCCGACCACGGCGTGGATCGGATGTCAGTGTCTATAAGTAAGGACAAATGGTTCCTATCTATAAACAAGTAGTCTATACGTGTGTATGTCTCCCAGGGGTGTGAAAAAAAGGTGTAGTTGCGCTATCTTCGGTGTTGTATCCTCCACCCATCGATTAACCCCAGCTGGTCCAGGCATGAAAACAGTGCGTTTAGGGCCCTGTTCCCAGGGCATATAGTTCCAGTAGATGTATCTATAGTGGGGTCCAGTGTCGTGTTCAGGTTACCTCCCATTATCAGTATTCCCTTGTGGTGTTCTGTTATCAGTGAAAATACTTTCTGGAAAAACCGATGTTTGCTAGCGTGTGGGGCATATAAGTTAACTAGGGTCACTGGTACATTGTGAAGGAGGCCTACCAAAATCAACACCCTTCCTCCCGTAGCTGTGAATTTATTGTGAAGTTGGAAGTGTAAGTTTTTGTGAATAAGGATGCTCACCCCACGCTTTTTTTGTGTGAAAGAATGATGGTATCCCATAGGGAAATCCCTAGAGGACAGACATGGTTCGGCTCCAGACAAAAAATGCGTTTCCTGTAAGAAGACTATAGAGTCTAAGTTTTTAGCTAAGCTCTTTAAAACTACAGATCGTTTAGTTGGGGAATTGAGCCCTTTCGTGTTTTGTGATATTATCTGTATTTTAGGAGTTATGTTGATAGTAATAAGCGGTTTGTATCGTCTGGTGTGTCAAGGTCTTACCTGGTGGCCGAGGTCTTGTAGGAAGCATAAAGAGATCAACTTTGGATATGTTATAGGGTTTGTCATCAGTCCAGCGGGTAGACTGAGGCATGGAAAAGCGTTTACTTCTAAATATCCTAGAACATGGAGACATGCGTTTAAAGGTTGCAAACAGTGTCAAAAACAACATCAAAACAGAACAAGAAAAAAAGAAAAGTAGAACTTAAAACTAAACATGAAGTTTAACCATATATCAACATTTAAAGGCTATCTCAGGAACCCTAAAGGGTTAGGGCAGTTGTCTCTCATCCCTGTAGAGGAAAAAAGAGAAACAATGAGAAACGGGGGGGGGGATTATGGCAGATGGTATGCCGGTAAACTCGAATTGGGCAACTGGGGTATACTTAATAATGTCGCATCGTTTTTGGTTCTTTATAGGTCTGCTATAGTTCTATCAAAGTCAGTTTGTTAAAAGATATTTGTATTACAGCCTCCTTTTAAAGCTGTGATCGGATTAGATGTTACAGGATCTTCACATGCAGGTTGATGATCAAGGGGGATCTGCGGATGCAGGAGTCGATGATGAGGGGCCATTAGTAGTGGCTTTCCTTTTCTTAGCTGCTGTGGTCCATGATGACCTTTATTGTCTCGGAGCTGACTGTTGCTGCTTGCGCTTGCCCTCTGTGTTCTCGTCCAAACTTGGTAGAGAAGGTTGAGCAATGTTCAACTGCTTACAAAAGAGTTCCAAGTCCTCCGGACCTTTATATATGACGATCTTGTCGTCTTTTACTACCTTGATGGCAAAGGGGAATCCCCATCTATATTGTATGTTCAGGTCCTGCAAGTCAAGTGTTAAATACCTCGCCTCCCTTCGTTTCAGCAGTGTGATAGGGCTTAGGTCAGCGTATATTTGTAGGCAGTCTTCACCAGAACAAATAGATGATTTCTGTCTTGCAGCTTGTAATATTCTTTCTTTATCCATAAACTTATGGCAGCATAGCACAATGTCCCTGGGGGGGAGGAATTGGGTGGCTTGGGTCTTAAAGCTCTATGCGCTCTGTCCAGGGGAATGGGATCACTGTTCTTTTCCAGTAGAAATTTAAACAAGTTTTGCAGGTATGAAGGCAGTTGTGGAGGCAGATTTTTTTCTGGTACACCTCTTATACGCAAATTTTGGCGGCATCTAGGTCTTCCATTTGTATTTGAAGTTGTTCAATGGACGTGTGCTGATGTTGAAGCGCCATTGTGGTATTATCAGAATGTTTCTGCGTCTCTTCTAGCTGGTCTTCCAGCTCAAGTACCCTGTTGCCTAATTCACTTATCTCTCTCTTTACTTCGGCCAAGCCCTCTTTAATGACTTTATTAACCTGTGTGACTAGGATGCTTAAATCTGCCTTTGTGGGCAGTAATTGTAAATCTGCTTTAGTAATTGGTCTGTCTTCTGCATCCCAGTCAGTTTCATGTTGGGTAATAGAGTCAGAGGACTCCGTTTGAATAGTCTCTTGTCCCCCACTATGCTGAGAGTCAGGGCTTTTAAAATAAGAGTTCAGCTTTCCTGTTGATGTTATGGAGGACTTAGGCATTTTGTCAGTTTTGGCCTTATGCTTAGACGCCATGCTGCGTGTAATCTTCTGATTAAGTCAATGAGTATGTGTGTAAGGATATGACCAATTCACGGTTTTGGTCAGTGCTTTTATATTATTCCTGACCCAGCTTACCTCTATTGCCTGGGGTTTAGTTATGAGACCCAGTGCTAGGGACCGTGTTATGCGGAGTTTGTGTGTAAAACACCTGGCTTTGATGGCTTTGTTCGAATCTGGGATCTGTGCTGTGTATAAATTACACGTGGGTCTGTATAATGGTGCTATACTCTCACCTCCAGTTTTCAGGTCCACCTCTTAAATTTTGATCCGACACTATTGTGGTGTCCCTTGCAATTATCTTTGTAGTCCTGTGCTAGTACATGGGTTTGTACTATTGGGGCTCCACTTTTCCTTTGCTGCGCACTTTTTCACTGCTCCCGGTGGTGGGCCTCAGTTTAGAGACCGGGTCCATTTGACTGCATCCGGTGAGGTCGAAGATTACCTTTGTGAACAGCAAGTTAGTGCCATGTAGAAAGCTGGCCTTGAATGTTTAATTCACGACTTTTAAATGCTCATCTAGTGCCCAAACGAGTTTTGTGTCACGGAGCTCTAGTTGAATGCGACCATTAGCATTGCTGGCCGGCTCCGCCCCCCTCTATATTGTAGTATTTTATTTTTGTTTAGTAAAGAAACACATCTGAATGTTTTAATTTGGTCCCCACTAATAATACTATTGTATTTATAAATGAAATTCACAAAACCTCTGCTGCCTCTTGGGCTTTGGGCTTTCTAAATGACATTGGGCTAGATTACAAGTGGAGTGCTATTTAGCTCTTTCGCTCACGCACAAACACTCATGGAAGTAAACTTTTAATGTGGGCTGGTTAGTGTACATATTACAAGTGAATAGTGGGAGACTGTCCCAAAGTGGATAGGGCTATTTGCACTTTGGCTAAACATACTACTACCCTTCTGGAAGGACAGTGCTTCTTTTAAGGACCCTTTAGATAGGAATCCTTTCATAGAAGGGCCTTTCTGCCAGCAGGTTATTTGTTTATGCCAGCTATCTCTATTGCTGATGTAGCTGCTTCTTCTTCTTACTGGTTAACTAGTCTTTTGGAACAGTTTTTTAATTATTCTGCTAGTGAATATTTTTTTAACCTCTTGGGATTACTCAAAAGTGCTAATTCCTTTATTTGTGATGCTGTATTTGACATTAAGATTATTGTTAAAACATGTCCTTTGCAGTTATTTCTATTAGAGCTTTAAGGCTTATGTCCTGGTCTGCTGATATGGTGTCTAAATCCAGATTTGTATCTCTTTCTTTTCAGGAAAAGATATTGTTTGGTTCTGATTTGGTTTCTATCAATTCTACTGTTACTGGAGGTAAAGGGGCTTTTCTTCCTCTAGGAAAGGACAGAAAGATTCTGATGTTTCTTTGATCTCTTGGTTGAAACTTTTGATTCATAAGGCTTACATAGAGGCAGGTCAACCTCCACCTAAATAGAGTACTGCTCTTTCTACTAGATCAGTTGCCACTTCTTGGGCTTTCAATAATGCTTCTGCTGACCAAATTTGCAAGGTAGCTACTTTGTCTTCTTTGCATACTTTTACTAAATTCTTCCATTTTTATGTTTTTGCTTCTTCTGAGGCAGCCTTTGGTAGGAAAGTCCTTCAGGCATTTGTCTCAGCTTGATTTATTTTGCCAGTTGATTAATTTAGGTTCTTTTGGGGTTGTGGATTTAGTTTTTCAGTGAAAAAATATATATTTTAAATCCCCCCTTTATGTCTTATTTCTTATTACTCGTGGACTCCACAGCTTGGGTATAAGTTCCCAGGAGTAATGGACCATGGACTCTCACCATCTGTATAAAATAACACATGAGACCCCACCCTGTGTTTTTCTGGTGTTGTTTTTTCTTGTGTACATATTTTTTCCCCTGCTCCTTTAATTTTGCTCTTATTTCTTTTCCTACCTCATTTTGCTTAGCAATACATTAGACTGTGAGGTGGGATGGGCTTAATAGCGCTCTTGGGTTTGGGAATCTGCCTCCTAGTGGTAAGGAAGAGTAATTCCCAGGAGTAATGGATTGTGGGCTCTCACTACCACAAAATAAATGAATTTATCAAGTAAGCATAAATTATTATATTTTTATTTTTAAATATATATTTTTATGAATACAGTATTTGATATTTTTTAAATATATATATCTACACCTATATATCTATATGAATTCAAACAGATATAGATATATACATATATATAGGAATATATATTTAAAAATACTAAGAACATTTTCTACTATGTGTAGAACATTAGAATGTAAAATATTTACAGTACATACACAGTATAACACTTTATTAAATATAAATATTGCATAAATATCGGCTAGATTACGAGTCTTGCGTTATGAGTAAAAAAGCAGCATTAACTCTC
>CAJPDP010005412.1:0-10274 GCA_905336975.1 Bombina variegata variegata
TCTTCTTATACTCATCTGTTCACTTCTTATTGGTCATTCTTAATAGTTAACATTTGGTGGGTTTTCTATTGTTCATTAAGTCCATTTGGTAATGTCTTACGAAAAAATGTTGTAAGGAAACTTTCCTTTATAGTTCATTAAAATACCACAATATATACAATATCAATATGATCTTTCATCTGAAATATCTACATCCGTATATTCACAAATTGTTATAGTTACATATCTTATACCATAAAAAAAAATGGGTTTGAGGGGAATCAAACTCATGACCTCAAGTCTTTACTGGTAGTAAAATAGCCATGAAGTTAGTCTACTGGACTATTCTTATACTGGATATTCTTTGATTCTATTAGAAGCTTTAATAATTAGTTAATAATGTTTATAAGAATTATTATTTATTTTAAAATTAATCTATATAAACTTTAAAAGAAACTATATTAAGAAATTTAAATTATTACATTTAAAAAAAGTTTATATCCGGGATCGAACTTATGACTAGGGATGGGCGAATGTGTTTATATTCAAATTCGAATGTTAGAATGAATGTTAGTGTAGAAATTCGATTTACATAATAAAATGTTGATAAGAACTAATAGTCTTAAAAATTCTATTATCGAATGTTATTTACAGTTTTCGAATGTCCCTTTTGAATTCAAATGTAACATTCAAATTCGAATATTACATTCATATAACACAGTTTTAGACTAGAAATACTATTTCGAATTCGAATGTTAAATTAGAATTTGATTATATTTTAAACAAACACAGTTGTAGACTAGAAATACTATTTAGAATTTGAATGTGACATTCAAATTTGAATATTACATTTAAAAACACAGTATTAGACTAGAAATACTATTTTGAATTCAAATGACTTTACATTTATTAAACACAGTTGTAGACTAGAAATACAATTTTGATTTTGAATGTCACATTGAAATTCGAATGTCACATTGAAATTCGAATATTACATTTCGAAATTGAATGAATACATAGCTAAACATTCTATTATTCAAACAAATATTTTTAAATTTTATTGAAAAATTCGAAAATGAAAATAGAATGTTATATAAACATTCGAAATTCGATTCGAACAAACTAAGTTATCAAAATTCGTTTTAAATTTCGAATTTTTAGAAACATTCGCCCATCCCTACTTAGGACCCCAAAACCACATTCAACTAAAATAAAAATTTGATGTTTTAGTCCACTGATCTAATTGTAAACTAGAAAATGAAGAAGAAATGATGGCTATTAATGTGAGAACCAGGAATTATTACTTTTAATAAAGGGTCCATATCAGGAATTAAACTTATGACACCAACACCACATATAACTAACATATTAGCATAACTATGATGTTTTAGTCCACTAATCTAATTCAAAGATGGAATGCAAAGAAGGAATTTTAGTACTAGATTTTAAAAAAATTAATCGACTTCTTAAAAAATTCTTTATACATGGGAGACAAAAGAGAGAATATAAATTAGTATCTAAAATTAAGTAATCTGTAAAATGGGATATCTATTATCTAATTAGATTTAAAAATACCTAAATTTGTAAAATTCATAAAAAATTCATAAAAAAATGGTGAGGTTCAAAATCTTTGTTTATTCCATTAGGTATTATGGAATTCATGTCAAATATCCACTTCATTTCCATTTTACCTAAAGCCTCATTTAAATCACCTCATCTCCAATGCGGTGCAATTTTTTGTATACCTAAATATAAAACAATGTGTTTTGGATCATTTTGATGTTTTCTTTTGAAATGTTCTGAAAGTGCATGTTTTTCATACCCTCTTTTAATATTATAGACATGTTCCCTAAGTCTCACTGACATATTTCTTGATGTCCTTCCTATATAAATTAAATTACATGAACATTTCAATAAGTATATTAAATTGTTGTAATTGCAAGTTATTACTTGCCTAATCTCATACATTCTATTTTTACATTTATTTTCAGTGGTATTAGTATGCCATTTCGAACTCTTTAATGTTTCTATCCTGTTTGGAAAATTCTTTGCACCCCATACATTTACCACATTTATAAAAGCCTTTTAGATTTTGGTCTAGCCAAGTATTATTTTTGTTTCTTTCCTTAGATAGCTCTTAGTTACTTTATCTTTAATATTGGGTACTTTCTGGAAAACTATAGTTGATTTGTCTTGTATTATATTTCTCAAGCCATAATCTTTTTTAATATATCCCAATGTTTAAAAATTATATTTCTAACTTCTTTGTTTTGGGCGCAAACATCCAATATTATTGGTCCAACTTTTTGATCTTGTGTGTTTATTTTGTCTATTTGTGTTTCTGGATATTTCTTTTCTATGAATCATTTTCTAAATATCTTTGCTTGCTCGTAGAAAGTTTTTTAATTGGTACAGTTTCGCTTTAATCTATAAAATTGACTTTTTGGAATATTTCTTAGCCAATCGTAGTAGTGACAGCTATCCAGTTGGATGTAATTAATCACATCTACTTGTTTGAAATTATTCTTTGTTTTAATTTGATTATTTTCTATTAAAATATCTAAATCCAAAAATGTCATTTGTTCCTTAATTGCAAATTTAACTTGATTTGCCAATCATTTTCATTAAAAGATGACATAAAAGAATTAGGATCCTCTTCAGAACCCTTCCAAACTATCAACAGGTGGTCTATGTACCTGTGGTAGGACACCAGGTTTGCCTCCCGTCTTGCATCTCCGTACACATAGGCATCTTCCCATGCTGACATGTAAAGATTAGTATAGCTGGGGGCAAAACTGGTGCTCATTGCTGTACCATCAAGTTGAAGGTAAAAAATATCTTCAAACCAGAAAAAATTAGATTCTAAAATGATACCAATTCCTTCCAAGATAAATTTTAGTTGTTGGGAATCCAAATTTTCGTCTTTAGATAAGATACTTTTTAGGCTCAAATTCCTTTATTTTTTTTATTAATGTTCGTGTATAAAAATGTTACATCGGCTGATACTAATCACCACCCTTCTTGCCAATTTATCTCATTTAGGATTTGTAACACGTTTAATGTGTCTCTTAAATAGGCTTTTGTAGTGACCACATACTGTCATAAATTCTGGCCTCATTTACCTTTAAGAGGTGTGTTCTATCTTTATCCCTATATACCCCTATGTACCTTTCCGCTTCAATAACTTGCTTGGTATTTAAGTCCTGATTGCTCTTCACTCCCAGCTGACATTTTTCTCTCTCTCTCTGCTGAGAGTTTTTGGATTCCTTTGATCAACCTAAACCTGCTGCTGGATATCTCCCCTCTAACCTATTTCCAGCTAACTCACACTATTCAGCTGCCTCCGCTCTGAATACTTACCGTGCTCTCATCCTCTAGCTGAAGCTCCAAACGGCGTGCCGCCTCTAGCCGTTTACACGCTTGGGTGACGTCATCCTCCTTCGCCTCACTGCTGATCCATTGCATGCAGAGTCCGGATCTCCTAACAGCGCTGCTGCTCACTCCAAACACAGGGCCTGCTCTTCTGAGATCATACGTACCTGTAAAGATAGAAGGGGTAAGAACTTTCACTTCAAACTTACCTGACATTTAATACCGGTTTATTTTGCTAGCATTTCTTACTTCATTACTGCAGTTTTACTTGGGGTCTTAATCTGTGTGCGCAAACCTATTAGTATTTTCCAAACTTACTACCTTATACTTCAAATACTTAATTCTTACTCCAAACAATAAACCTACTCATTTGGGAACTAACTGGGTGTTAAAGATTGATTCTCAGTTATAACTATTTATGAGGCACTAATATAATTAAATATTCTGGCATTACTTTAGTAAGTTGCCCTTATCTTATAGTACACAGAATTATGGAAATCCCTTATTTGAGAATGAAGATTACCTTTCATTTGTTACATCTTGTATCAACTTCTGACACTTCAAAGATTATTTATACAAGCATTCATAACAGAATACCAAGCCTGCTGAAAATATTATGATGAACTCTACGGACCTAGCAAACCATGTGATGGAACTTTCACACAAGGTTGATCAGCTTTCACAGGGTCTTAGAGACTTCCAAGTGGAAAATCTTTCACTTAAAAATATAATTAAAGAGGGGCTTAGTGCTACCAGTCCTGAACCCCCCTGTAAGCCCACCATATACGTTTTCAGGGGAAAGAAAAATGTTTAGACAATTTTATAACTCTTGTAAATTGTATATTAGTTTAAAATGAAATGTACAAGTACTCAGTATTATCTCCTTCTTAACCCTGTGCTTGGGCGGATACTTTTTATGAAGCTAATGACCCTATATTAAATTTAGCCGATGATTTCTTTAAAGCTATGGCCACATTATATGAAGATCCCCACAGGCAGCTTACAGCAGAAACCAAATTACATGGTTTAAGGCAATACAAAAGACCAGTTAAGGACTATATTTCAGAATTTAAAATATGACAAAAAGATACGAGGTATTGCTAAAAAATCAATTTAGACTCAGCCTCTCCGAATCCATAAAAGATGAATTGGCCAGAATAGATCTCCCAGATTCCCTTGAAACCTTAATGGCCCTGGTTATTAAAATAGACTGCAGATTCAGGGAAAGGAAACAAGAGAGAGGCTACCCTGAATCCTATGAAAAACACTTCACATTAAAAACTTCAACCTCAAACTTAAAATCCACTGAGGAAGCCATGGAGATAGGGTTCATAAAAGGTCCCCTATCACGTGAGGAGAAACGTTGCAGAAAAGAAATGAGGCTCTGCATGTACTGTGGTTCGAGGGAACACCTTGTATCTGAATGTCCGTCCTTTAAAAGGCAAACTCTGGGTAAGCTCAATTACTATGACCACTGTATAACCTTAAAAACCAATAAACCCACCTGTTTATTTACAGTGGGGACACCAGCGACTCAATCTTGAAGCCATACTGGACTCAAGAGCTTATGCTAGTTACATTAATATAACTGTTGTAAATAAAAATAAAATACCCATTATTGAAAAACAAAAACTAGTTTCTGTGCGGCTTATTGATTGCAAATGTCTAGAAACTGGTCCAGTCACCCATCAGACTATTCCTTTTCTTGTGATTATGCAAGATAATAACCAAGAGTTTATATCTTTTGATGTAATAACATCCCCCATTTATTTACTAGTGTTGGGTTTACATTGGTTACGTCAACACCAGCCAAAGATTCAATGAAGAGATAACAAACTTGACTTTAAATCGTCATATTGTTTATCTACATGCCTACCCTTCTACTCATTACTCAACATAACAGAAAGTCAAATACCCATACATTATACTGATTCCACTCAAGTTTTTGATAAGAAAGAAGCAGAAACGCTACCCCGTCATAGGGATTATGACTGTCCCATTGAATTAATACCTGGTTCTGACATGCCATATGGACATATTTTCCCATTGTCTCAACCAGATTTAGAGACATTAAAGGAATACATTAATGATAACCTTCGAAGGGGATTTATTCGGCCATCTACATTACCAGCTGGTGCAGGGATATTCTTTGTTACTAATAAAGATCAAACATTGCAACCCATTGTGGATTACCGTGAACTGAACAAAAGAACCATCAAAGACAGATATCCGTTATCCCTCATTACTGAGCTCATAGAGAGGCTACAAGGTGCTACTATCTATACAAAATTAAAATTTAAGGGGTGCCTATAATCTCATCCGTGTGCCTTCGGGGGATGAGTGGCTTACAGCGTTTCGTACATGCTATGGTTTGTTTGGATTCATGGTAATGCCCTTTGGGCTTTGTAATGCCCCAGCTACCTTTCAGAGGTTTATTAATGTTGTATTCCGTGATCTTCTAGATACCTTTGTAGTGATTTACTTAGATGATATTTTAATATTTTCTCCCAATGAAATCTAACATAACAAACACGTAAGGACAGTGCTCTCAAGACTACAAGCACATCAACTTTTTGTTAAACTTGAAAAGTGTATATTCCACAGTAAAGACATAACATTTTTGGGATACCACATTACTCCAACAGGTAGACATATGGAAGACAATAAAGTCAAATCTATACAAGATTGGCCAATTCCAAAAAATAAAAAGCAGGTAAAAATATTCTTTGGTTTCACAAACTTCTATAGGAAAATCATTAAAAATGTTTTCACAATTGCAAAAACTCCTACTGATCTCACTAAATCTGATAATCACTTCAACTGGAATACAGCTTCAAATGATGCCTTCCAATATTGAAAAAAAAAACTTTTTCAACAGCACCTATACTCTCTTACCCAAATCCCAAATTACAGTATACATTGAAAGTGGATGCATCAAATTATGCGTTAGGAGCTGTCTTATCTCAAGATTCACCTTCCACAAATCTTTTGCACCCAGTGGCATTTTACTCTTGAGTGTTTTCTCCTACTGAACTAAATTATCATGTGGGTGAAAAGGAGTTATTAGCTATGAAAAGTGCCATAGAAAATTGGAGACACTTACTTGAAGGATCTACAGAACCTATAATCATTTTTACTGACCATCAGAACTTACAATATTTAAAATCTAATCGAACCCTCACTTAAAGACAAGTAAGATGGAGCCTATTCTTTTCTAGGTTTAACTATATCATAACATATCGACCAGCAACAAAAAACACCAAGGCGGACATATTGTCACGACTCCCACCAAAACCTAATGTAAGACCCTGTACCGGTATACCTTCCTCACACATTCTTGGTGCCATTACCAGTTCAACCCAATTGTTGAAGCAAGAACAGGACTCAGACTTAACCAAAAAGAGAGATGATCTGCAACACCATCAAGATGGACTATATTACTACCACACCAAGATATACATACCTCCTAAACTAAGGAATTCAATGCTTAATACAGTCCATGAGTCCCAGTTAGCTGGACACCCTGGTATAAATAGAACTCTGGAGTTACTAAGCAGACCTTACTGGTGGCCCAACATGGTTAAAGATATTGAACAACATATTCAAACCTGTGAAATTTGTACTACCAGTAAAATTGACAGTAAACAACCAGCAGGTTACCTAATGTCTCTCCCAATATCAGAAAGACGATGGAAGGAAATAACAATAGACTTAATTGTTGATCTCCCTCCATCAGAAAAGAACACCACCATTATGGTTATTGTAGACTTATTTACCAAAATGGCACATTTGGTCCCATATCACAAATTGCCAACCAGTCTAGAAACTGTAAAATTACTGATTTCAAACATTAGAAAATTACACAGAATTACAAGTATAACAAAGGATAGGGGTACTCAATTTACCTCTAAAGTATGGAAACAATTATGCCAGACTCTTAAGATTGATGAAATATTGTCAACTGCTTTCCATACCTAAACCAATGGGCAAACTGAGTGCACAAATCAGTGGTTGGAGTACATATATTGTTATACTAGCCAACATCATGACAACTGGACTTCACTCCTACCACTGGCCGATTTTGCTCATAATAACACCTATCACTCATCTATCAAGACTATACCATTTCATGCCAATTTTGGCTATCACCCTACGTTTCACTTGTATCTGGATATCCAAAGCGATTGCCCAGTTGTGAATGACCTCACAAATACCATGTCGGAAACTTTTTCTCACCTTGCAGAAAATATACAACAGGCTCAACAGAGACATAAAAAATATTATGATGTGAGACATTGACCATCACCCAAATATGAACTAGGGGACCTGGTTTTGTTATGCACGAAAAACCTTAGATTGACAGTACCCTATAGGAAGTTAAATAAATTCTACATTGGACCCTTTTCTGTTGTGAAACTGGTGAATGCTGTTACGCTTGACCTACCTCCCCAATACAAAATTCATCCAACATTTCATGTTGCTCTCCTGAAGCCTTACAAAGCACTCCGAAGTTCGCATATTTTCTCACCTATATCTCTTCCCATAGCACCTGACATTGAGTTTGAGGTGGAAGAAATTCTGGATTCTAGGAAAGTGTCTGGACGTCTCCAATGCCTTATTCACCGGAAGGGTGAAGGATGATTCCTGGGAACCCTCAGCCAATCTCTCTGCTCCCCGATTGGTGTCAATTTTCCATAGACGGCATCCTGACCGTCCCAGACCCTGAACCTCGGAGCGGTTCTTTAGGAGGGGAGCTCTGTCATAAATTCTGGCCTCATATACCTTTTAAGAGGTGTGTTCTATCTTTATCCCTATATAAGGTAAGGTACCATTTCAGCTTGATATTGAAGTCCTGATTGCTCTTCATTCCCAGCTGACGTTTTTCTCTCTCTCTCTCTGCTGAGAGTTCTTGGATTCCTTCAATCAACCTAAACCTGCTGCTGGATATCTTCCCTCTAACCTATTTCCAGCTAACTTGCACTATTCAGCTGCCTCTGCTCTGAATACTTACCCTGCTCCACATGGCGTGCCGCCTCCAGCAGCTTACACGCTTGGGTGACGTCATCCTCCTTCGCCACACTGCCGATCCATCATGTGCAGAGTCCGGATCTCCTCACAGCGCTCGGTCCAAACACAGGGCCCGCTCTTCTGAGATCATACGTACCTGAAAAGATAGAAGGGGTAAGAACTTTCACTTCAAACTTACCTGACATTTAATACCGGTTTATTTTGCTAGCATTTCTTACTTCATTACTGCAGTTTTACTTGGGGTCTTAATCTGTGTGCACAAACCTATTAGTATTTTCCAAACTTACTACCTTATACTGCACATACTTAATTCTTACTCCAAACAATAAACCTACTAATTTGGGAACTATCTGGGTGTTAAAGATTGATTTTCAGTTATAACCATTTATTAGACACTCTAATATAATTAAATATTCTGGCATTACCTTAGCAAATTGCACTCATCTTCTGGTACACAGAATTATGGAAATCTCTTATTTAAGAAGGAAGATTACCTTTCATTTGTTACATCTTGTATCAAGTTCTGACACCTCAAAACACATACTGTTGGAAATATTGGTCTATATATGCCGATAAATTACTTGTATGCGATCCTACCCCGGAGACAATTGGTCTTCCAGGGGGGATTGGTGGGGTTTTTCTGTATTTTAGGTAATACAGAAAAAGTGGATATCTTTGGGTATATTATGTTCATAAAATTATATTCTTTTTTATTAATTATTTTTTTGTTTCAGGCCTTTATCTAGATAGTTTATAAATATCAATTTGTAATCAGATATATGGTTTTTTGTTAAAGCTTTGTAGGTGCTTTCATCGGATAACTGTCTTTTGCATTCTGAAATATAATCGTCTCTATTCATAAGGACGATCCCTCTGCCTTTATCCGCAGACTTTATCACAATGCTTTTATCTTTTTCTAGTTTTTCATGTGCAACTGCTTTTTTTTTTTTTTAACTTACTTTTATTTGGCTTCCTGTCCGTCTGCCTTTTAAGCTTGGCACTTATTGAATTCCGTCTGTATAAAGTATATGAATATTGTGTGCAGTGCACTACTCCAACCACAGTGGTTGCTGTGGCATTAGTCTCATTGCTTACAGTATGTTGTTGTTTTTTTTTCTGTAGTTTTCTTAATTTGTGGTCTATTGTTACACTGAAGTTTAGCAGTGTGAGGTCACTTCCAGTAGTGTCTTAGCAGGTCTTCAACATATCTTCATATATTGTTCTCCCCAAGATAGCAGTTAAACATATTATTATGTTAATTTCAGGCTGTGTGAAATCTATATAAACTAGTGTGCTTTGTGGCTTCTTGCTATAAAGATGGGTTAATAATTTAGCGCTTGCTTGTTTATTTTGGTACTTGCTGTAAAGGTATTCTTCCGATGCCAATTATGTGCTTTGAGAGGCTATAACAGTGTTATATAAACATGTGTTTAACCCATGCAAAGTGATTAAACACATAATTAAAGTCAATTCCAGAGCAGCAATGCACTGCTGGGAGCTTGCTGAACACATCCGGTGAGCCAATGACAAAAGACAAATGTGTGTAGCCATTAATTAACAGGTAGCTAACTCCCAGTAGTGCATTGCTGCTGCTGTGGATATGTAAATATCCTTAATAACAAATTTACCCAAGAGAACAAAGTACAATTGAATTTAAAAAGTACATGTTTTATCTGAATCATGAAAGTTTAATTTAAACTTTCCTATCCCTTTAAGCAATCAGTATATCTAAATTTATACTACTAGAATTATATGTGCGAACCTACAGTCAAAGGGGAGAGAAGGGCTTGATAAATCAAGCTCTAAACAGGCATCTATGTGTGTCTAGTTTAGGTATTTTAAAGTAGTTTTAAAAAAAGTTCAGTGTTTCACCAAAGAGAAAATGTGCTCATCAA
>CAJPDP010005447.1:0-14070 GCA_905336975.1 Bombina variegata variegata
GAAAGCCTATGTAGAGAGTGGATGGGGCTGCTCTATACATCACAGCCCAGCCAAAAGAGGAAATGGAGGGAGACGGAGGAACAGACAATACCAATTAGGATTATAAATCTTTTATTATAAAATATAAATACACTTTTTAACAAAAATAATTATGTGGTTTTGCTTGCAAACTAATATATTTTTCATTACAACATTCTTAGTCTGAAATTTACCATCACTTTAAATACTTATATTTTTATATCCTTTTAGATTCACTAAGGAAGTGCTAAAGATCACCTACTAGTCTACCTGTGTGCTACTATACAAACATGTGCTTCTGATTTCTGAAGGAGTCTTCTACAATAATATCTACATTGGAACCACCTAGAATTATCATTGATATTGCAAACAATGATTTTGTTTGTTGTTTATTGTGAGTGCCAACATTAATAATCCACCTTAAGAGAACACAGCGCTAGAAAGAATGTGGGCAGATTGGGACAGGTATCTGAATCTGTACGCAGGGAGAATTTTAACATAAAAATAATTTATTTAAACGTGTCACGTTCCTGATTTTAATAATAATAATAACTGATATAACACTTTTCTCTGTGTTAGACCAAAAGCGCTTTACACAAGGTACATTTACGTATAAGGGTTAGAAGTTACACTTGTATTCCTGAAAGGCTTTTGTAAACAGGTAGGTCATGATTCTTTGTTTAAAATTGTCCAGGGAAGTGGCTGTGTTCCTTAGAGATGGGTCCGCATGGCATAAAAGTTTGCAACCACATTTTCATGAATTCTTGCCACATTTAGCTTCTGGGCATGTGCTGATTGAAAATACTGAGTTGGGACATAGAGTAAAAGTAATTATTTTAAATAGCTTGGTCCCTGATCATGCAGAGCTCTGTAGGATAACAGGCCTATTTTGAATAGTATGCACAATTTTATTGGCAGCCAGTGCAGGGAGTGGAAGATGGGTGTTACATGGCAAAATGTTGACTGGCCCGTTAGCAGCTTTGCTGCAGTGTTTTGTACCAACTGAAGGTGATGGTGTAGTTTGGAAGACTATAATAAAGTGCATTGCAGTAGTCCAAACGTGATGTCACCAAAGCATGGATAATCGTGTGAACATCTGTAAGAATCAGATGCTAGATCCTGGCTATATTCTTTAAATTAAGGACTGAGGCTTGTACTGTGGCTGATTTATGATGTTTCAGGGAAAGTTCACTATTAAGCATACCACCAAGATTTCTATCTAGATTTTCTATAAAGATTTGAGGATTGTAGTTTTGATCCTACAAGTGTTTTGCCCATTTTTCCACAAGTATGCTTGACCGAGGGCTATGCTTATAACTACAGTAACCCCTTCAGGACCAGAATTTCATAGAGAAACTTGACCAAACAGAAATAGGGACACATTTTTTTTAATTTACCTATCAAAACTATTTATTTTTTTTAATAGAAAACTCAAGGTATTGATCTAAGCCCATTTTGGTATCTTTCATGCCACTGTTTTGTCACCAAACACAAATCATTATCTTTTTCTCCCTGAAATTATTTATATATCACTTGTGCAGTCAAAACACAAATAGTCGTAAAAGCTTCTATGGGATCGCCTTTGTTCAGAAATAGCAGACATGCATGGCTTTGCCAATGTTTTTTGGCAATAAGACAGTCGCTAATTGCAGTTCTGCACCACACTTCTGAAATTCCCCGCAGTGAAGGGGTTATATCCCTCCCAAACAGCTCTCCCCCCATTCTCCTCACCAACATCTTAGGTACTGGCAGACAGCCTGCCAGTGTGAAGTTCTAGGGCTTTATATTTTTTTAAATTATTTTTTAAAAAAATAATCCCTTTTACCTCCCCCGGTTTCTCCCAAAAAAACTCTAACCCTCCCCCTCCTAATGGTCTCTACCATCTTAGGTACTGGCAGGTGTCTGCCAGTACCCAGTTTACATACATTTTGTTATATATTTTACTTTAGTTTAGGCTCCTCTCTCATAATCCCCTTGAATTCTGGACAAGTTTGAATAACATGAGCGCTTGTGTGTTCATGAATAAAATTTAAATTGTCTTTAGGGCTGATTTTTGCACTGTTTAAGCCTTTGTTCAATCTCTTTTTAGTAAAGTATTTTAAAGGAACCATATTTTTATATAAAATGTTTAGTTGCATAATGAAACAACTTTGCAATATATTTACATGATTTATTTTGCCCCTTTTAAAGCAATGTGGCTCTGAAAACCGAGCAATTTCTGATAGGGACATTTCTGATTCTCAGAACTTACAAAGCACCCTGCTGACATTTCAAGGATATGTTGGCTACATATATGTCCCTAATTGACTTTATCAGATAACAACAGCAAAACAATTCACTTTATACTATCCCTGCCAAGTATCTGTCCTTAATTGGCCACAGCAGAGGTGAAGCTTTTGCCAACATAATGAACATGGTTAGCCTTATCTACTCATGTAAGTCTGGATTGGATATTTCAAATAAGACATGTGATGATTAACGTTTGACCATTGAAAAACAATTGTGGCAAACGAGGTATTAATGCATTAAAAACATTTAACATTCACAAAGTGTCTTAACATATTGCAAGAAAAATTGTGTTCTTACAAGTCGTTTCTGGCCCTTCTTTAGCACTACAAAACCATTAAACATTTAAACTAATTAAAAAAAACATATGAATTAACCCCAGGAAGTTCAGAGAAGAACTTGCCAAAATATCGTAGAATTTTTAGCATTTTTTCTATTATTTTAATTTTTTATATTTTTTTTTCTCTGCAGTTTAGTGATCCTCCTCAACCCTCCCACTTCCCTGGTCCCCCAAATAGCTCTCTAACCCTCCCACTCCAACTAATGGTGGCCATCTTTAGTACTGGTAACTGTCTTCCAGTATCTATAGATACATATATATTTTTTATTCATTTTTAATTTTTCTGTAGTGTAATGGTCCCCTCACCTCCCCCCCTTCGTTGATCGCTAGCTAGGGTCCCCCACTTTTTAGAATGGCTGAAATATATATTTTTTATGTTTTAGCCTATACTAAAGACCAATTTCTAACATACTTATATTAAAAAAAGTTAAAATGTATTAACAACTCACTAAGATTCTGTTATTTAAATCTATATTCTTTGTAAGTTATTCTTCAGTTTCCTAGAATTCATTGCAAGTGTTCTATCTCAGATTTATTATGCATGTTGAATGGAATGAACTGTAACTTACTCATTTCCTCATTAAAAAAAAATCAAATCTTTTTTTGTGTTATCTAAACAAAACATCCATTACAAATCCCTCTTATCGGATTTCACATATTAGCACAAATCTAGGATAAACAGATCTCAGTCATTTTCAGTTTGTTAGGTTTTCAGTAATATGTTTCCAATAGGAAGCTAGTTATATTTAACAAGGTTTTTAAACCAGGCCCTTTATACTCTAATCTCACATTACAACTGTAAATGCTTTTTATGGTGCTCGCCAGGACACATTAACCAGTCACATACACTGAGTGTCCAAATATAGTTATAAACATCAAGCAAAGCCTTATACACACACTGATACAAATAATGAGGACGTTTCTGAAAGATAACCAGATGTCTCAGTGGATGGATATCTTGTGAAGTGCTGAATCTTCCATCTATGGGGAAGTCACACATTCTATTTACATTCTTAAAGGGATATAAAACCCAAAATGTTTCTTTCATGATTCAGATAGAGCAACGTCTATTAACAATTGTGCTTCATTCTCTTGGTATCCTTTTTTGAAGGAGCAGCAATGCACTACTGGAAACTAGCTGAACACATCGGTATGCCAATGATAACAGTATATATATGCAGCAACCAGCTCGAGTTCCTCATCCTACCTAGGGTGCTTTTCAACAAAGAATAGCAAGAGAATGAAGCAAATTACATTATGGAAGTAAATAAGTTGTTCAAAATTGTATGCTCTAAGTCTATCTGAATCATGAAAGAACATTTTTGGGTTTCATGTCCCTTTAATAAAGCAATACCCTAAAAACATGTAAAGATATTAAATAGCATGTTTGGTGCAAAAACATTAGAAGTTTCCAATAATGCTTACTATGTTACTTGCATTAGATTTGTTCTAAAATCTGGCGTCTCAACTGCACTATCAATGCCATATATACACAATGACCATTTGTATGGCAAAACTTCAATGAGACCAGCACAAATGTAAGGAAATAAAATGAATTGCAGTAGAATGCACATTTCTTTTTGTGAACTGTAAGGACAGATATAAAAAATGTAGACTTTCCAATTCCTGTTAAATTGTAAATGCAGACTCCATACAACACAGTTATATTCCACACAGTTCCACACTCTGGTGACCAATTTATAACTGTCCCTAACTGGTCTCTAGGAAACCTAGGTTACACCAAAGTGGTTGTAACACCTTACTTTATGGACACTAAGGGCTAGATTATAAGTGGAGCGCAAATTTGCCCGTTTGCGGGAACGCGATAATTACCCAGCCATTACAAGTGGCTGGTTATTGGTACCCCAACCTCGCGGTAGCAATTAGCACTCCGAAAATTAACCAGAGATTTTCTAAAAGTGCCATAAATGCCCTCAAATTATAAGGCATAATAGTTTATTATTTAAAAATAAATGTAGCATTTTTTTTAAAATAAAAACAAACTGCACTAAGCAGTTTTGGGGCTTTAAAGTTGCTGGGAGTGGGGCACAACAACAAAAAAGTGCCTTTATATGTATACTAGCATATACATATATATTTACTAACTGCTGCCCATCGCTGCGCTACTTACCTCTTCGCTGCGCAAGTTTCTAATGCGGTCTGTGACGGCATCAGAACGAGGCTCCCATAGGAACCTATGGCAGCGCATTCTTGTGAGCGCAATGCTTCCCAGCAATGTGAACGCGAGCTCGCGTTCACATTGCCGTAAACTTGTAATACCAGCGCACATTAGCGTGCACTGGTTTTACAAAGTAGAGCGCAAATATAGCTTAAGCTAAAGCGATATTTTACGATAAACTTGTAATCTGGCCCTAAAACTAGAGAGTTATTTTTTCAATATGTAAATAACTAATACAATTAATGCTTTCAATACATCATTCTATCTAGCATTTAGTTAGTGTTTAAAGGGATATGAAACCATACAAAATTATTTTGTGATTCAGACAGAGCATACAATTAAAAAAAAAAAAATTCCAACTTACTTATTTTATAAATTTTGTTTAATTTCTATGGTATTCTTTGTTGAAGAGATAGCTAGGCCGGTGTCTGGAACACTAAATGGCAGGACATAGTGCTGCAATTAAGTGCTCTTCACAACTGATAACATTCTTGCAAAACTGCTGTCATGTACTGCTCCAGACACTTGCACGCTTCTGAGATTATGTCCCTGCTTTTCAACAAAAGATATAAAGAGAATGAAAACAATTGATACTAGAAGTAAATTAGTTTCAAATTGCATGTTCTATCTAAAATCATGAAAGAAACAATTAAAGCATGTGACCCCACAAAAGGGGTTAAACACACAGTTAACTCTTTGTGAGCCACACTCATTGCAGCTTCCAAGCAAGCAACAGTGATAGGCAGCTTCTTACAACTCCTGCTCCTGATTGGCTTATCGGCTACATTCTGCTTTGGAACTTCAATGCTTTGGGTGTCACAGCAGAACTTTAGAGCTGCCGTGAAAGACATAGGGGTTCGATTTATGAAGCAGCGGATGCTGCTTTTGACCCACTCATAAGACCGCTGTTCCTTAACTCGTCCGCCATCTCTGAGGCGGCAGACAGCAATCATCCTGATCAGAAACAATCGGGATTGCATTGCACAAGCATTTCACAAGGAATGCTTGTGCAATGTTAAATGCCGACAGTGTATTTTTGCCAATACATGTATATTGAAAATATGTTTCTATTCAAAGATGCAATAAATCTATGTGCATTTATATTTCGACTGGAATGTCCCTTTTAATTTGTAAGAAAAAAAAGTTCAGACTAAGGGGTCGATTTAACAACGTGCGGACGGACATAATCCGCTGTAGGCCGCTAACAGGGGGTGTCAATCATTCCGATCGTATCCGATCGGGCTGATTGCTGTCCGCCGCTTCTTAACTTTAACTTCAGGCATCTGCTGCTTCATAAATCAACCCCTAAGTGCTATTGCATTGCCTTTGTATTATGCATTTGTTGATTATGCAAATCTAATGTATTTACTGGTCCTTTAAAAGTCTGGATACCGTATAAGATATGTTCCCCTAAGAATGACTTTGATCCCAGAGTGACTATTTATGTTTTCATTCAAAGCATAAAGAGAAAATTTTGTTATTGTACCTAAGCTTTCATCTCTTTTGAGCACAGTACTAATAGCTCTATTTTATGTGAGTACCGTTTTATTCCTGGTCACTTGTGTAACATACTTGCTACTGCACTATGGAAGTTTCCCTCTCTATTTGAGGTCCTGTGGAATTAAAAAGATCTCTTGTATCTGTGACTGCTCAATTTTGAGTTGAACTTACCATCAGACTGTCATAGCCAGGTTTTCAACTTGTTGAGAAAGACATTTATGGTGATGGGAAAGATATTCAATTATTTTCTATTTCTAACCATGAGTGGAAGAGGTACTTTTTCACGCCTATAACCATTTTTTCCTTATTAGTAAACTAGTGATATTTTTCTAACCCTACTTATCTCCACAATTTTGCCTGAATCACCCTAACTATGGTCACAAAATGTATTTAACTTATGTCTGAGGGCTTTTCACTTGTTGAAGCAACGTTCCCCTATCAACTGGACAAGGATGATCACATATCTTGTACTACACATTAACATGAAATGTCACAGAAAAAAGCAGCATTGTTTTGTCACTGTGTATAAAAAATGACTACCAAATGTGACAAAGTACAAACTGGCATATCTTTCAAAATTTTTACAAATAAACATTTTATGAGTTCAGATACCTTATAATTTAACTTCACACAGTAATATCTTTATTATTGTAAAGGTTAAAACACACAATAATATACACTGTGGTTTATCTAAGATTTCCCTTGTGAAAGTTACAATATTGTTTTAATACCTCAGGAATTTGGTGCATGAGGTGACTTGTACCACAAGGACCAAATAATTGCAAATCACGCCAGGTTTCATGTTACAGATTGTCAAATTTAGCAGGGTCATTTACTGAAACCGTGAACTTGTAATTCCAGTGGCTTTTCCTGCAATACTGTTGTAGTCTAGTTCTAGCTGCATAATACGTAATGGCTTCTTTAAACAGCTGCATACCATTAATCACAAATTACATCTTTCAGCAAAATCACTCGAGACTCCAAAGAAGAATACACAAGACTGCAAAATGAATGGATTATTGCTCATTTTATTTTAACATGTCAAATGGAGTATTGACTGTGCCCTGTAGATCTTAAATGAAATTGAATACAGCTATTTAAAAAACTAAATACAAATAAATATATATATTGTTATTCAAACTGTACACCTAGTGGCGCTGTTTCTCTTTGTGAAATGTAAAGGTTTAAACTGAAATGTGCATGAGTGCATAGAAGCTACATATTTCTATTAGCACAAATGCTTTTAATAAGTATTGATGTTTTGGTGGCATACATACATATACTGTGCATGCACTTGCAGTCAAACACCACACCTGTCAGAGGTGGCTTAAAAGACACAAATTAAAGGGCCGTTCTAGTCTAATAAATTACATGATCTAATTAATTAGTGCATGTAATTTTAAGGATAGTGGCCCTGAACCTCTATGTTTTTAACCCCCTTAAAGGAGTTAAACTCATAATAGAAGTACCACTGGGTACACGCAGAGCATTGCTTATCCAGATCAGCAGTGCTAGTTATACAGCTCTGTCATGTGACTAGCTCTGCTGTTTGCGTCAAAGGCAGTTTCCACTTGGGTCATGGGGCGTTAAATAATTGCTGAGTGTATTATCCTGACAGTCAAGGGAGGTCAAACCACTACTGCATACGTTTGTAATTGGCAACCAAGGGGATAAAATGACTACTCCGTTGTGAAAAATATATATGATGGTATGAAGGATAGAGCTTTTGTGGGGACATTGTGTGACCCCACCAACCACCCATACCCAGTCCCCCATTGGTTTTCTAGTATTTTTATGGAGCACTACTGGAAACCCTAATTAGCAGTACTATATATTATTGACTTTATATTTAAAAAAAAAAAAAACACTTTAGTAGCATAACAAATTTCCTGTTAATAGAAACCATTAACGTTACATGCAAGTCAAAAATTAAAACTTGCTTAATCCTGAAACAGCGCACAATTTGTTTCTATTATCAAGTTTCAACAAAGGATTGACAAAAGGTCAATTTAATAACAGAACAAAACTGGAAACAGGCAATCTTTCACATTATGATACATAATTAAAGGGACAACTTTCCAATTTACTCCTATTATTTAATTTGCTTTGTTCTCTTGGAAACTTTTGCAGCTATGCACTACTAGGAGCTAGCTGCTGATTGGACATAGGCTACACATATATGCCTCATCATTGGCTCATCCAAGGTTTCAGCAGCTCCTAGAAGTGAATTGCTGCTCCTTTAAAAAAAGGTTCCCAGAGGCAGAACTTTTTTTCACTTTCTGCAATGAGATTTTTTAAGTGAAAATTTTTCTGCAGATCATTTTGACATTTTAAATTAAGCTTTTACAGTAAAGCACCAGTTCAATTGCAATAAGTTGATTAACTGGAGAATAAAGCATTTTTTTGAAGTTTTATAATATAGAGCAGCAATTAAAAATTGCATAGCACATTAGCTGCAGAGAAAAAAAAATGTGTTACGTTTTTATAATGTCTTGAGGCAGTCAACAATAATAAATGCAGTGGTGCTTTGCAGCGATGCTCCATATTTGACTGTTCTCTTCAAACAGCACTTTGTTCTGGGTGCATTTACACAGTGCAGTTTGAAGACAACCGCCTGATGCAGAGCAATGCTGCAAAGCGAAAGAGCCAACAGTTCCTGCATGTGTCCCATTCTTTCTGCGATGACATCTCAGATCACAGCATGTTCTGCCTTGGGGAAAAGGTTACTAAGACAATGAAGCCAATTTGATAATAAAAGAAATTGGAAAGTTGTTTAAAATTGTATGTTCTATCTGAATCATGACAGAGAATTGTATAGTTTCATGTTCCTTTAAAGCTCTATTTGTCTTTTGAAGTTGTACATTTTGCCATCAAAGTTTGAAGCATTAACAAAACCTTTCATCTTTAGCTTATATCTCGCTGATCTCACTAATTTTATCTTCTATGATACTAGTAGGAATATTAGCTTCAAGCCTTCAATGGATTTAAAATCAGAGAAACTATGCCTTTTTACAAAACAAATAAAACCACCAAAGCTTTATACTGTGCTTGCAGAAATCTTAAATATGACATCACACCAAATACAAACAAAAAAAATAATTAAAAAACAAACAAAATCTGTATTAAAATGTTACACAAACTTTTCAGTTCTGTTTGAGGACAAAAGTAACAAAATACCAAACAATCTGATATTTTCTCTGTATACATTTACACTTATTTGTCGATTTTCTGACTCAAATAAGGGCATTTATAGAATTATGTAGTTTCTAACAAATAGGACATTTTAATGAAAAAAAAATAAATGCATTAGTTTCCATTTCTTACTTAAGAATAGATAGCTCTGAAGCGGTTCAGAGCTTTAATATTACTGCAGCGATATCCGCTTACACCTTTACGCTCAGATTACCATAGTTAATATTTATCCTGCACAATAGTATAGTGCCTGCTATAGTATTCATGCCAGATAACACGGATGCGTAATTTCCCTCAAGAAATCCGTTTTATGAGGGTACTACATTTCTTGTAGATTGTAAGTTCCCACGGGAATAGGGCCCTCAATTCCTCCTGTATGTGTTTGTAAATTTTGTCCTGTCTCTTAGAAGTTTTATATTATTGTTTTATTTAAATGAACTGTATCCATGGACATCGCTGCGGAATATGATTGATGACGCTTCATAAAGAAAGTGTAATAATAATAATAATGCAGCTATTATATTAATTAGTGCCGTTTCTTAATTTATGATTGATATACACACATATAAGACAACATGCATACACATATAGAATGGAATACAATGGAAAAACTACAAATTTCAGACTTAAAAGAAAAATGGTCGCAATAAATAAAAGCGCATTTTCTTTGCTCTAATAATATATATCTCTATATATTTTAGAGAGAATTACATTTTGAGTGTAATGTCCCTTTCTTGAGAAAGCCCTACTATTGGGTAAAACACGTTGAAGGCTTTTAGCAGTATGATAAGTATAAGCTTACATTATATCGGATAGCATGAGGGACACGTATCTATCATCACAGTCTTTAAAGATCTGCATGCTATTCAGCACTATGTGCAGCAGAACTGATCTTAGATATTGGACACCAAGTCGAGTGCCTGAAAATATGACTTGTTTTAAGGTCTATAGTTTAAAGTCTGACAGCTCTTTGCACTGGAGTAATATCTCTGTGACAATACGATGTATCCAATTTATTTTATGTGGTCATTTTTGGAGAGAGAGAGACGCCCCTATTGATCTATTGTTGTTTATTTTTATTCTGTGCTATTATTATATTCAATTGGTACTTTTGCTTTTAGCGCCTTTCCTGTTCTATTTATGAGTATAATGTCCATTTTAGGCAACAGTAAAACACCTTGTAATTACAAGACTCCTCTCCAGTTGTGCAATAAATTAATGAATTAGGTAAGTGTGGGCATTTTTTGAATGCAATAACTCCTTTTTCTGGCAATAGCATTTCTTTTTTTTTTTAATTTATTAGTTTTCAAAACACACAGTAGTATACATAGCAAACATAAATAGTATCCAAGATACAGTGTCAAATCAGGATGAGAAAAAGCTGTTTTCCAGTGTCTCTATGTTGTTTCTTATCTTTAATTTTGTGCCGTCTAGTACCGTGATGGTTGGAATAAGAGTGTAAACTTAGTGTTTCCTGCGTCTTGTAATAAAGACCCGGAGGGAATTCAGGGTTTCATTGTAGGGGTGTTAGTGGAGAGGACAAAGAGGAGATTGGGCGACAATCTCTGAGGGTTGTCAACCATACTTTATATGTTTTTGATGTGATTAGGTACTGAAGATGTAGAGGGGGTTTAAATGGGTTCTGTAGTCAGCAGTAGCTTTCCAACTGGAGAATCGCGTTAATATCATGTTCTAATTGTACCCACCTCTATATGTCTTGTGCACACCATTCAATAAGATTGCAGTATGGTATTTCTTTAGGTCAGGCATGCCCAACCCCCTCCCATTCCCATAGATAGATATATGTATGTTTGGCAATTCTCAAAGGTTTCCCAGTGCATACAAAATTATTGACAGTATGTTGTAGTTTCACAAGGAAATGTTCTGATAAAGGGAAAGCTAGCGCCTGAAAAAAATATAACCTTTTAGATAGGATGGTCATTTTAAGAGAGTAAATTCTACCTATCCAGGAAATAAATTTCTGTGACCAACCATTCAGGGTACGTTTAAGAGTAGTATATAGTTTTTTCCATAGTTAGCCTCAAACAATGTATGGAGTTAAATATATATACCTAGATATTTTAACGTAAATTAAAGGGACAGTTTACCCAAAACATTTCTCCCCTTTAAGTTGTTCCCAATGATCCTGCTGGAGTGTATTTAATTGTTTACAAATAGCTCCTTTACCCTTATTTCTGCATTTGAAATAGCTGCTTTAGACTGTGATATCCCCACCTATACTGAAAGTTTCTGGACTTAAGTCCAGGCTATAGACAGACTATGTAAACACAGCCAGCAGAAGAAATTACACTCCCGGTGGGGTGTAGAAAAGATAACTAATAAAATTATAATTTTCCATTGTTCTCTCTAAATATTGAGCTTTGATTTCCAATCAGATATAAGAAAAGGAAGCATGTGTGTGTACACAAAGTGATAACATAATGATATATTTTACCTGCAAGCTCAACCCACTGTAATAGGCTGTGGTTTCACAGCACAAAACCAGCTACATATATACAAATAACCCTGAAAATGCAATTTCTCATACATACTATACTATGCAGCTGGTATAACAAATCATTGGAAATACATTAAAGGAAAAAATATTCAGTATACTCTTCCTTTAAGGTTAATAAGGAAATGCTTTTTGATAAGGGTTGTTTCTGGTTTTGTCAGGTGGACTGATAAGATTTCTGAATTAGTAAAATTAACTGAAACATTTGAGGCTGACCATAGGTGTACCGCAAAGAGAGACGAATAGGGAGAGGCAAGCGTTAAGAGAAGGTCGTCAACGAAGAGAGCAATTTTATATGAGTGGGCACACATTTGGAAGCCGGGGCAATTGTATTGCAATAGCTAGACACCATTCACCACCTGCTTTGTTTAGGGGAGAAAATGCAGACTTGATATTGTGGTAGACTTAGCTTTGGTTATTTTATTAGCAACATCTCATTTCTTTTGCTGTCTGTAATCCTATCAATCCTGATGAAGCCAATTAGGGACAGATAGGCATGTGAAGCCTTTTATGTGCCCTTTGAATTCTAAGATAAGGTTGGTTTGCTATGCATAATGGAAGGACAATAAACACATCATGTTTTTGTGTAAAAAATTGTGCTTTATCCCACATTCCATAGAGGGGCCGAAAAGCAAAATCTGTAACCTAGGTTTTCAAATTGCTACAAATTACCTATACAGTTAAGCCATTTGATTTGCAGCATTTACAGGACTGTTTTTAGGCCTCACTAGGGAGTGTAGCACAAGCACAATTTTACATAAAAGAGGAGTGCAATGTACTTTTAAAAATTAAATATTAAAGGTGTTACTGTCCTTTTAGTGACCTGTGTTTATAAATCCAAGGGAATACATAGAGCCCCCAAGTGTTAGAAGCTGATATGCAAACACACAATTTTATAAACTCAAGAATCTGTCAATTTATAAACCTGAGGCAGATTTACTTAACAAATGGCCTTTTGAAGTAAATAACTTAAATATAAACTTTTCCATACTTTCAACTTTTCATCAGTTAATTTGGTAACATTTGGACTAAATAAATAAAATATTTAAAAAAATGAAGATTTCTGTATTTATTAAGATGTACACATTGAGGAACTGCATGTGGTAAACATATGTATGAGAGATATTGTACAGTATGTGCACTGTGTGACATTGATATAGATTAGTAGTTACAATACATATGCTCAGAATTAGGCTTTTTTTTTAGCCTGCCAAGAATATTTCGTAGTAAAGTACAAAGAGCTGCGAGGAGGGAATATATACACACACAACAGTGCAAATTTATACACAAAAAAGTTTCAACTGTATTATTTATTATTCAAATGATGGTACTGAAATAGCACAGGTCATAAAGAACACGTCCAAAAAATACAACGTGCACAATGGTATCTTCAAGACAGTGTTAAAGGGACGTTTCAGCAAAAATTGAAATGCATTAAAATTTGAAACTTATCATTTTGTATGGCGGGAGCATTAACACAAAATGCCCATAGTAACAGCTATCAAGCCATCACTGTATCATTCAGAGCTTTAATATACATGTGCACCAGCATTTAATAAAAAAAACATAAACATATCTCTTGAAAGAGCTGTAAGTAGATTGTATCACTTGAAATATAAGTATTTGCCCCTCATATGGTCTACATAGTGATTTATTTTACAAGAAGCACTTTTGTGTATACATGTGTGGTGCATAAATGCTTTTATTTAAGCTAGAAGTCCCTTTAAAATAGTTTACCCCTTGAATGCCTGAGAAGACAACACCACACTGCTTCAAAATGTGCTGTTGTAGCTCTTTGTGACAATTTACTTCTATTATCAAATGTGCTTTGTTTTCTTGGTATCCTTTGTCAAAGGAGCATATATACACTACTGGAAGCTGAATATATCAGATAAACCAGTGACAAGAGGCCTTTATGTGCAGCCACCAATCAGCAGCTAGCTCCCTATAGTGCTGCTTCACAGCCTACCTAGGAATTATTTTCAATTAAGGACAGCAAGAGAACTTAGCAAGTTAGATCAGTGTTTTTCAGCCAGTGTG
>CAJPDP010005505.1:0-12024 GCA_905336975.1 Bombina variegata variegata
ATTCTTTTTATTATGATAAATATGATGTATTAATGTTATAAAACATAAAGAAATACGATGATTTGAAAAACAAGTCAGAATGAGAAAACAGCCTCTTTGGAGCCATCTGACAAGGTGACATAGTGCATCACAGTCCTTGGAGGGAGTTGACTAGGGCAAACAAAGGCCAACACAGCCCCTTTGGAGCCATCATCTTCATCTGCCATCATAAGTTCTAAATTAAGATAAATCTTAGGGCCCTACCCTATCAGGACTAGGCATTCAACCATAGTATTAATGTTAATACATAACAGGAGGCAGAGTGTAAAAGGGCACTGTTATAGCACAAATATTTTTGCATATGTAACTTTTATTATTATTGTTATTTTTATCTTTATTCCCATCCCACTAGCTCTAGCACACATAACTGTTTTTTGCTTTTCCTCATTTGATAGTGAGTTTTCTGGGGCAGCAGCGGCCCCTATATCTTGTGGTGCTGATCTAGTAGTGGGGGATATTCTTTCTTTTAGGTGAGATTCTTATTGGGGCATAACAAAATTATATTTAATGGATCATATTTGAGATTAATTAAATTTTATCATATGTTTATTAGTACATTATAGTCTTGGTGGGGCCCATATGTATATCATATCCAGTGTTCTATTAAAATCAACAGCCACACATTGATGCACACACTGTTATTAATGTGTGGTGATATCGTAATAGGAAGGTACAACACAGTACAACACAGTATAGTCAGAGTGATCAACAGATGCTATAAGGTACTCAGGAGAGGAACTTCAGATATGAAGGCCTATACAGTTATAAGCCCTGGAGTTCTTCCACCCCCTTACCTATCTCACATGTGAAGTAGAAGGATAATATATAGTGCAATTTGTAGTAAGGGTACTTTTAGTGTCAGGAGGGAATAGGCCCAGAGACACAATAACAGGTTTAAGGTGGTAACAGGAGAACTTCACTCTGAGCAGTTAACATGACCTGCAACACAGATTATCAGAGAATGGTTTAGTATAATTAGTTGCTAAGGTGTATTGTAGGTAGTTTGCTTGATAGAGGAGAACTAACTGCTAGATGCCTGCTTGTGGTGTAGTGTCAGGGAAGGCTGTATAGCATTTAAATACAGTATATAACATGTTGTTCTGCCTGCAAGCTTGCATAATCCTGTGATAGGGTAGTATATGCTCCGGTATGGAGTTGTAGCAAGGTACAGTGGTTGCCAATGACGCAAGCAGGTGAAACATATGACTTACTTGATGAGTCCGGGTGAAACCGGAGAGAATCTGCTAGTTACAGTTACTAGCGAGGTGGCAGCTTGTTTCCAGTCGATGCTCCGGTCGGGTGCGCGATGTCCGTTGCTCTGAGACAGCTGGTCTGCAATGCTAGATGCGAGAGAGCCGTGGCGTGTGATGTCACCGGTGACGCTGGAATCCAGGAAGTTCAGGATCACAGTAGGGGCGTTGCAAAGTAGCAGTCAAAATCGTAGCTGAGTAATGCAATAGGATTAGAGTAGAATTACCAAGCATCATTGTTAGTGACTGCTGGTTATTTAAAAGGCAAAAGGGGAGGAGCAGGTCACGAAGGTGCAAAGACAGTGCATGGAAAGGATGGGAAGAGAGTAGGGTAATGGTAAAACCTGACAGGACACCCCCCCCCCCCAACAGATCACCTCTGGGGATCAGGTCTGGGGCGGTCCGGGTGTCTTTCATGGAATCTAGTAAGGAGACGGGGAGCGGAGAGGTTGGAAGCTGGCTCCCAGGAATCATCGTCAGCAGGGAAACCCTTCCAGTGTATCAGATACTGCAACTGGCCCTGTATGAGACGAGAGTCCAGTATAGATTGTACCTCATAATCCACTGAGGAGTCCGGAATGTTAAGGTGTGTTGGGTCATCTGGGTGATGGTCGCGTAGAGGTTTGTATGACTTAAGGAGAGCGATATGAAAGGTGGGGTGACACTTCATGCTTCTTGGGAGAGCCAAGGTTACTGCATAAGGGTTGACCACTTTCTTGATAGGAAAAGGTCCTATGAAGGTCGGGGCTAACTTTTTGGTGGGACAGCCAAACGAAGTCACCAACAGAGTAAATGGGTGAGGGAGTCCTCCGTTTGACGTAGTAGTGTTTGTATAGTGCTTTGGCAGTTCATTTACCACTGGACACGTAGAGGGAGTAGCTTTGTCCCAATGGAAGGAAGAATGGAACCCGTAGTTGACATGGAATGGTGTGGATTTACTAGTTGTGTGAGTGGCATTATTGAATGCAAACTCAGCGAAGGGTAGTAGGTCAGACCAATTATCCTGTCTAAAGCAGGTGAAACACCTGAGGTACTGTTCGATCCACTGATTGGTCTTTTCAGTTCGTCCGTTGGTCTGGGGATGGAAGGAAGTACTGAGTCTTCTTTGTATGTTCATACTGTGACAGAGTTCTCTCCAGAACTTACTAGTAAATTGAGTCCCTCTATCAGAGGTGATTGTGTTAGGTACGCCATGTAACTTGAAGACATTCTTGATCATCAAAAGAACAGTCTCAGAGGAAGAAGGGAGTTTGTGGTAAGGTATGAAGTGTGCCATTTCGCTAAAAAGGTCTACCACCACTAGGATGGTAGTCATTCTGGAAGATTGAGGTAAATCAACGATGAAATCTATAGCAATATCGGTCCAAGGTCTTTCATGAGTTGGAATGGATAACAACTCTCCATAGGGTGCCTTTTTCTCTTTTTTTGAAGTAGTGCAGAGTCTGCAAGTCTGAACGTAGTCGGAAGTGTCTTCCAAGTACTTTGGCCACCAGAAGAACCGATGAACGAGATCCTGAGTTTTCTTTATTCCAGGATGGCCAGTAAGTGGGGTGTCATAGAGAGAGTGTAAGGCAAGCTTCCTTAATGTCTGTGGTACATAGAGTTGGGAGTGGTGGTAGTAAAGTCCATCAGAGCATCGTTCAAGAAGGGCAGTTGGCAATTGGGAATCAGCATGTTGTTCTGCTTTGAACTGTTGAGAATGGTCAACAGAGAGTGCGACAAACCTATCTAAAGGTATAAGGGTTGTTACTTCGTTGTTTGAATGGTCGACAGCAAGTTGTCTGGAGAGAGCATCTGCTTTCTTGTTTTTATTGGCTGGGCGGTAAGTGATAAGATAATTAAATCGGGTTAGAAACAAGTTCCACCGTACTTGTCGTGATCAATGTTCTATTACTCTTAAGGTATTCAAGGTTTCTGTGGTCTGTGTAAATCAACACAGGTATGGTTGTACCTTCAAGAAGGTGTCTCCAATGCTCGAGTGAAGCTTTTATGGCTAACAATTCTTTCTCCCCGATGGGGTAATTTATTTCCGCTATGGTTAGGACTCTTGAGAAATAGGCCACTGGGTGAATTGGATTGGTGATAGACTGTCTTTGTGACAGTATGGATCCAATAGCGGTATTTGAAGCGTCAACTTCTAAGATAAACTGCAAGGCGGAGTCAGGGTAACGTAGGATGGGAGCAGTGGTAAAAGCGGTTTTAAGATAATCGAAAATGAATTGTGATTCGTTATTCCAGGTGAATTTTGTGTTGGCTTTAGTGAGATTAGTAAGTGGTCTAGTTAGGCGTGCAAAGTTTTTTATGAACTTTCTGTAAAAGTTAGCAAAACCCATAAAACCTTGTATCTGTTTCTTTGACTTAGGAGTTGGCCAATTCACTATGGCAGAGATTTTTGTATCTTCCATGTTGATGCCTTCTGGAGTGATCGTATATCCCAGGAAAGTTATCTCTTTGGTATGAAAAATACACTTC
The DNA here is from genome assembly GCA_905336975.1 of Bombina variegata variegata. Classification (NCBI taxonomy): domain Eukaryota; kingdom Metazoa; phylum Chordata; class Amphibia; order Anura; family Bombinatoridae; genus Bombina; species Bombina variegata. The sequence goes on from CAJPDP010005505.1 coordinate 3,762, forward strand.
TCGAGTTTCACGTTTAAGGAGTTTTTCCAAAGTACAGTTCTGACATGAGACACATGTTCATCCAAAGTTTTGTAGAAAATGAGTATGTCATCTAGGTATTTAACCAGGAATAAATCCAAGAGATCTTTAAAAATATCGTTGATGAAATACTAAAAGGTCGCTGGGGCGTTACACAAACCAAAAGGCATAACGGTATACTCGAATAGTCCGTAGCGTGTTCGAAAAGCTGTCAACCATTCATGTCCGGATTTAATACGTACCAGGTTATATGCACCCTTAAGGTCCAGCTTAGTGTAATACTCTGCTCCTTGTAATCTCTCTATAAGTTGTGGAATAAGGGGTAGTGGGTATCTGTTTTTAACAGTGCGTTTATTGAGTTCACGATAATCCACTATTGGTCTTAGCGTCTGATCCTTGTTCCTTACAAAAAAAATCCCCGCTCCGGCAGGAGAGGTAGATGGCCTGATAAAACCCTTTTGTAGATTGTCGTGTATATATGTTTTGAGGTGATCCAATTCCGGTTTTGATAGAGGGAAAACATGCCCGTAGGGAATATCAACCCCCGGTAGAAGATCAATTGGGCTATCATAAACCCTGTGGGGTGGTAAATTTTTGGATTCTTTTTTGTCAAATACATTTGAGTAGTCAGTATAAACCGAGGGTATTGTAGGGAAATCAGTAAGTAACAACTGGCTATGTAGGTAACAGGATTTCTTACAGAATAGAGAGTCAAATGACACCTGAGAAGTGGACCAAATTATAGTCGGATCATGCATCCTAAAACCAACCTATACCCAAAATGATTGGGTAGAGTGGGGATGGAATGACATCAAAGGTGATTAATTCAGTGTGATGTTTATTAGTGGTGACACGGAGAGGAATGGTGTGATAGCAAATAGGCCCTGTGGAAATCTCCTTACCATCAATAGAACGCAGTATACAAGGGTTATGCTTTTTAATGAGTGGAATTTTATTTTCACACGTGAAAGTGTAGTCTATGTAGTTATGACTTGCTCCTGAGTCAAGTATAGCTTGGCTGTTGATTCGCTGTTGATGCCACTGTAAGAGAATAGGTAAAGTACAGTGAGTGACAGGGGTTTGTTTAGCAGAGAAGCAGTGTTGTGTGTTAACTCTCTTACCCTTCCTTCTCTGTAGAAGTGTACAGTCTGTGACGGAATGTTCTGGTGCACCGCAGTACATACACAGGTCGCGTTCCTGAGTGCTTAATGGGCCTCTGACATACCCAAGTTCCATCGGGACTGGAGGTGAATCAGGTGGAAATTTTTTTGAGGAAAGAGATCTTGGTGTGGTCTGTGATGTTGTAATGGTGGACTCAAAGTGGTGTTTCTCTGACTTCCTCTCCCTAATGCGCCTATCAAGTGTGATACTCAAGTTGATTAATTCGTCTAAGGTTTCTGGCAGATTTTGCCTGGCTATTTCGTATTTTAGGGACTCTGATAAACCAAGACGATATTGGTTACGAAGTGAAAGGTCATTCCATTGGGAGTCCTTGGCCCATCTCTTAAACTCTGCTACGTAGTGTCCTACCGTTTTTTTGTGTTGTCTAAGTGACCTCATAGCAGTTTCTGCCGAAATTGTTTGTACTGATCATCGTACAATGGGGCCATGGCTTTAAAGAACTGATCCAAGGAGTTTAAAATGGGATCGTTAGATTAAAAAAATAAGTTAGCCCATATTCTGGGCTCCCCTCTTAGGTATCAGATGGTAGTAAGTACTTTAACCTGATCATTGGGGTAGGTTTTGGGCTTTAAGTTAAAGTATAGGTAACAAGCATTCCTAATAAACTCTCTAAACTGATATCTATGCCCATTAAATAATTCAGGTTTGCTGGGTTGTGGTTCAGGAGCACTATATGTCTGTTGTATGGAATCAATCCTATCATTAATGTATTTTTTTATTGATATATTTTCCTGTTGTAGGTCAGTATAAGCCTTAGTGAGATTCTCAACTGTGTGGGTGAGTGCATGCACATGACTAATCAGATCCGCTGGGTCCATGGTATTCAGGGCTTGGTAATACTGTCAGGACTGAAGTGTCCCTAAGAATGAAAGAAGGTTACTCCTTAGAAATCAGGACCACAACTGCAGGATTATACAGATATAGTATATGTGTTAGATGCTCACACTGTTATACTGTAATTAATGTGTGGTGATATCGTAATAGGAAGGTACAATACAGTATAGTCAGAGTGATCAACAGATGCTATAAGGTACTCAGGAAAGGAACTTCAGATACGATGGCTTATACAGTTATAAGCCCTGGAGTTCTTCCACCCCCTTACCTATCTCACATGTGAAGTAGAAGGATACTATATAGTGCAATTTGTAGTAAGGGTACTTTGAGTGTCAGGAGGGAATAGGCCCAGAGACACAATAAAAGGTTTAAGGTGGTAACAGGAGAACTTCACTCTGAGCAATTAACATGACCTGCAACACAGATTATCAGAGAATGGTTTAGGATAATTAGTTGCTAAGGTGTATTGTAGGTAGTTTGCTTGATAGAGGAGAACTAATTGCTAGATGCCTACTTGTGGTGTAGTGTCAGGGAAGGCTGTATAGCATTTAAATATATAACATGTTGTTCTGCCTGCAAGCTTGCATAATCCTGTGATAGGGTAGTATATGCTCCGGTATGGAGTTGTAGCAAGGTACAGTGGTTGCCAATGACGCGAGCTGGTGAAACATATGACTTACTTGATGAGTCCGGGTGAAACCGGAGAGAATCTCCTAGTTACGTTTACTAGCGAGGTGGCAGCTTGTTTCCAGTCGATGCTCCGGTCGGGTGCGCGATGTCCGTTGCTCTGAGACAGCTGGTCTGCAATGCTAGACGCGAGAGAGCTGTGGCATGTGACGTCACCGGTGACGCTGGAATCCCGGAAGTTCAGGATCACAGTAGGGGCATTGCAAAGTAGCAGTCAAAAATCGTAGCTGAGTAAAGCAATAGGATTAGAGTAGAATTACCAAGCATCGTTGTTAGTGACTGCTGGCTATTTAAAAGGCAAAAGGGGAGGAGCAGGTCACAAAGGTGCAAAGACAGTGCATGGAAAGGATGGGAAGAGAGCAGGGTAATGGTAAAACCTGACAGCTGATGAGAGGGATGGGAATACACAAGATTTTGGTAGAGTTTTTTCAACAGAAAAAACACTATTTTCATTGAGTATCTTATTTGTGGACATAGAGTCCCTCCTAATCAAGGAGAATAAGATTAAATGGGACATACAGATTCTCAGACGATATCACAGTATGGGAATAATACCTAGGGGTCTCCGAATAAATATGTTTCCCACCTTTGTGACTGAGGATGTTGATTTTATTGGACAATGGAACAATGCCTTATCAGACTGTTCCTTAGCTCTCATTCTCCTAATTATTGAGTTTAAAACTAAAGTTTTGGGCGATGTATCAATAGAGATTAATACCATATAAACTGAACTAAATAAGAGAAGTCAAACACCAGATTAATCCAGGTTTGACCCCATATTGCAAAGATCAGTAGCGGAAGTAAAAGCACTCCTAATGGAGATTAAACATAAGAAGTATTTACGTGACCAGTCTGACTACGACTGCACTAAGGTGTATGTGTGGAATAAAAGAGAGATATTTCATTATAGAAGAGGGGATGACCATGACATCCCTACAAGTAATAGAAGAGGTAGACGCAATAGAGGGAACAGATCTGGTAAGAATAGGCATGTTAGATTTTCAGACACTGAAGCAGAGTCCAATGAGGAATTCTCAGGATCAGGAGGGGAGGAACAGTGAAGTGGTCCTATTACATTTAGAGAGACCAATGCCTACCCACAGAGGATAACGGGAACAAACAGTGGTTCATCTGAATTCCAATAACTCACAATTGAACTCCACTAGACCCAAACAGGGTGCACCACCTATTCCCCAACAACCGATTCTGAGACAAGAGATTAGGAGGACACACGTAGCAAATACCAGAGTTCAGAAGGGATAATAACTACTTCGAACCCGCAAATAAGTGGTCCAAATAGGAGTGAAATGGAGCAGGTTTTTCACATAGGCCAAGGTACATCAGAAGGGGGGGTGAAGAGGTATAAACGCATGTGGAAGTACACGACAGCAGGCACCCACACTGGCGGAGTATCAGTAGACCTGCTACCCCCTGAGGAGGGGCCATCAGTCACAGTACCAAAGGTACCAATAGAAAGTGTAGTTAAACTCTCAAGTTACACATTATCCAAAACAGAAAAGAAGGTCTTTAGCCTGGGGCTGGGTTTTGTACCATCCAATAACTTTAACCTTTTCAGTACATTGTTGGATGTGAATAAAATGATAAGAAATATCACACTATACAAGTTCCATAAACACAGTCACTCTGAAGAGTACCACCATGCTGATACACAGGATACTCAGGTTTCTGCGCACAATTTGGATTTCATAGAAGAATGATAGAGTAGCATTAGAATCACTCTACCAGGAAGGATGTACCGCTGAAGTGAGGGGGACAAGTGCTTTTCCACATTTTAAAAACAGGTCTAAGTTTTACCAGATTCATAATCGGGGTGAAACTATAGTTGCCTTTCAAAAAAGGGTAGAAAGAGACCTTACGGAACTCAAATGCCAAAGGGCTGACCTGACCCCACAAACAAATATATCAAACATTTCAAGAAAAGAGAGAGAGGCATTGGTATCCCTTAAAGAAAATAGGGATCTTGTAATTAGATCGGCCGATAAAGGGGGATCGGTTGTTGTAATTGATAGGGGATTCTTTGTACAGGAAGCATTACGACAACTAGACAATCAAACCCAGTATGCCCGGCTAAGTGCCAACCCCACTTCGAGATTTTTAAGGGAGTTTAAAGACCTTGTGGATAATGGCAAGGGAGGTGGATTTTTGGATGACAAAACAGCACATTTTTTGATTGTGGAAAATCCTGTCATCCCTATTTTTAACCACCTACCAAAAATCCACAAATCGATATCTAATGTAGAGGGACGCCCTATTGTAAGTGGGATTGGCTCTCTGTCGGAAAAACTATCACAATGGCTAGATGAGATATTACAGCCACTAGTGATAACACTCCCAATCTACCTTAGGGATACGAAACATCTTCTGGGTATGGTTCAAAACATGGAATGGCTAGACTCTACACTCATGGCTTATAGTGGATGTTAGGGCGTTGTATACGTCTATCCAACATGATAAGGGATTAGAGGCAATAAAATTCTTCCTGAGGGGGTCAATGCTATATGATGAGGGCAGCTGTGCATACATATTAAGAGTGACAGAATTTCTTTTGACCCATAACTTCTTTAAGTTTGAGGATTATCTCTATCTCCAAAGATGTGGGGCAGCAATGGGGGCAAAATTTGCCCCCTCCTATGCCAACCTTTTTATGGGTTGGTGGGAGCTGTCCCACATCTTTGGAGAGGACAACCCCTTCAGGGGGAACATCATATTTTACAAAAGGTATATTAATGATTTGATTCTAGTCTGGAGGGGAGATAGAGGCACAGCTGTCCTCTTCATGGATTGGCTAAATAATAATGACATAGGTATAAGCTTCACCTATGAAATTCAAAACATAAGGTGAACTACCTAGATGTTACTTTGTTTGGAGAAAGTGATGGGGGAAAAGGATTGATAAAATCAGACATGTATAGGAAACCCATAATGGGGAATACAATCCTCCATGCTAACAGTAACCACCCAGAGTGTTTAAGGTGATTACAAAGGTCCAAATGCTTAAAATGAAGAGAAACTGTACTACACAGTCACAGTTTCTAGAGCAATCAGAATTGCTATCAAACAGACTAAGGGATAGAGAATATCCCATACCAATGGTTCAGAGCGTAAGGGCCTCTGTAGCAACCCTGGACAGGAAGGATTTATTAAAAAGAAGAGATAAACAAAGGAGGAGAAATCAGTCTTGAGCGATGAAACAAGCCTTTTTCCTGACCATGTATAGTAACCAGTTTGATGAGGTCTGTAGGATAGTCAACAAACATTTTAAGATGTTGCCAGCCGATGAAGATCTGACAGATCTAGTGGAAAATGGTTGCAAATTCTCCTATAGAAGGGGTGCTACAATAGGGAATATGGTTTCACCCACTGCCCTAAAATCAACAGTACCCGTGACTAGCTCGTGGCTAACCATGAAAGGTGTATATAGGTGCCACATCCATACATGTAAAGCATGCAAATTTGTGGCATTAGGAGAAGGGTTCAGGTGCGAAATGACAGGAGAAATGTTTGTAAAATTCAATATGTAGGCATGACTACAAGGGACACTAGAACCAGGATAAGGGAGCATGTTGGCAACATCAAATCTGTCTACACCACTAGTAAAAAACAGGGGGGTATTAAGAGGGCGCTAACTAAAGCTAAAGATTCCTATATCAAATCGTTAATACATTTACCACAAATAAATTTAAAAAGATTATTTATTATAATATTTCATAAAAATCAAATAATTTATTTTTTATTTATTTTTTTTATAAAATTTAGGACGTCTCCGTTCAATAGATGGCATGCACAACTCTAGTTCACTTTAATATTTGTAACTCTATAGAGTCAAATATAATATATAAAATTCCATAAAGCTTCAATAAAAATTATTTCACAAATATCAGAAAACAATCTAGAAGTGACATATAGAGGTATTCAACAGTATCAATTAGAACGCTGTCACTCCGATATTTTTACCACCTTAAATCAAGTTGATCCCAAGATCCGTAACAAAAAAGATAACACAATGGAAGTACAAAGAGAGTTCATTTTAAGAAGCATAGAGTTTATATGAATGAATAATTATTTCTCCTTTAATGGAAAATATTTTATCCAGATTGAAGGAACTGTAATGGGTATGAGGTTTGCACCTAGTTATGCGAATTTATTTATGGGAGAATGGGAAGAAGAATTGCTCAACCCCAATAACTATGGTGCAAACCTCGTACTATACAAGAGATATACAGATGATCTCTCATTTATATGGCGTGGATCAGAATTATTAGAAATGTTTAGGAATATGAACAATAATAATAGCGGATTAGTCTTCACACACAATTTAAGTAAAGAGAACATAATCTTCCTAGATTTAGAGATCATGGTAATAAACAATAAGATAGAAACAAAGACACACTTCAAAAGTGTTGATTCTAATAATTATGTACACGCAAACAGTTGCCATCTGGACAGATGGAAAGATAATATTCCAATAGGGCAGTGCATAAGAATTAGAAAAAACTGTTCCCGCTTAGAGGACTTTGAGAACCAGGTAGTCACCTTAGGAGATAAATTTAGTATAAGAGGTTATAAGAATGAAAACATTAATAATGCAGTTTCAAAAGCCAGGAACATGGAGAGAAAGACATTACTAGAATATAAAGATAAGCCAAATATTGAAGCAGAGACTTCAAATACTATACAAATTCCTTTTATACCCAATTACAATGCAGATCATGGAGTAATAAGGAAAATAGTGAACAAACATTGACATCTGCTCAAAGCTGACCCATTATAGGGGATAGTTTAACAGTAAGACCAAAATTTGTCTTTAAGAAAGCACCACATTTGAAATCAGTGTTAGCACCAATTGAATTTAAACAAAATAAAAGAAATGGATTAAAGAGATACACAGATGTAGATTTAATGGGTAAAGAAGTTAAGGGTTTTTTCCCATGTTACACATGTAGAGCATGCAAGCACAGCACAAAGAAGAAAAATATCACTATACCACACACTAATGAAGGAATTCACCATAAAAGAGATAAGATGCTCACATAAAAACATAATTTATATATTGCAATGTACATGTAACCTTTTTTACAAAGGTGAGACGAAAAGAATCCGGAGAGATAGGATTAGGGAACATCTATGCAGTATAACAAATGAATTAGACAACACACACCTATACAAACATTTTAAAGAGGTTCATAAGGGCAATATAAAAGATTTAAAATATTGGGGAATAAAAAAGATTGCAAAAAATTGGAGAGGAGGTGATATTAAAAAAAGACTGCTCATAAAGGAAGCAAAACTCATATATAAGTTTGATACACTATACCCTAAGAGACTTAATTCAGAATGGGACCTATCTCCATTTTTATTTGAATAATAAATCACTTTAAAACATATGTTGGAACTTACAGTTTTTTTCCTCTCTTTTTTCTGTTCTATTTTTATCTATTTTTATCTATAATAAATATATTGAGGATAGAATATATAGAAAATATGTACTTTTAGGCATTTTATTCATAAATTTAACAGAAAT
>CAJPDP010005666.1:0-11573 GCA_905336975.1 Bombina variegata variegata
CGATCAGCTCAGGATCTCCTCCTCTCTTGTTACTTCCTCACATTCCCGTTTACAGGACTTCTCCAGACTGGCCCCCATCTTGTGGAACTCCCTGCCTCGCTCCACAAGACTCTACCCTAGTTTTAACAGCTTCAAGCGCTCCCTAAATACTGTACTATTCAGGGATGAATACAACCAACACTAACCTTTCCTAACTCCATCGCTTTCCCCTTAATCCCCTTAGAATGTAAGCCTATGAGCCCTGCTGTTTGCAGATCGCCTTCATAAGAGCCGACTACAACAGTGAAACTCTCGGCAGGGCCCTCTACCCACTTGATCCCTACAAAAGTTATTCAGTATACTGACTGTTTACAGCACTGCAGAATCTGTTGGTGCTTTACAAATACCTGATAATAATAAAAATAATGGTTATATCCAAGTTATAGTGCCCTAATAAAATATTTTAACACATTAGTGCATTTTATTTTTCTGCATGGCTGTGTCTCTTTTTTTTTATTTTTTTATTTTTTTAAATAATTTTTTATTGAGGTTTTTCAAATGTTACAACAAAAAGAGAGAAAAAATGTTTGTCACAGATACAATAAGTAAATATACATCAACTTTTCAGGCGGGTATATTAACGTTCACAGGTAAGTGCTTATTTTGTTCATGACATTATAAAGTATAGGAAAATAAGTAACCCAAAAACCTAGGTTAAATAATAATAGATAAGTATCCAGATAGATATTCTTTGTAGCTTTTAGATGTCAGAAACATGTGAGATAAAATAAAGAACAATAAAATCCAGAACCCACAAGAAACTGGACAAACAAAAATGAAACCTCATTTTACTTTTTGAGCTTGAATGTGAAGTGACTACTGTATTGGTCGCTTTTGGACCAATTTTATAAAGTTATATCAAATGTAGCTACTCAGAGTCAGTGCACAAAATGCGAAATAGAAGAGGAGAGAGGGGAATGCAGCGGGCAAGAGCCGCTCGCATAATAGGGAAGGGGGTAGGAGGGGAGGAGGGGGGCAAGTTAGAAAACTTCCAATAAATAAGATGCCCAATGCTGGGTCAAAATATATAGGCGTCTTAGACTTGGGTAGTGTAGATAAGGATAATAGTTCCTTTGTTGAAAGCTACCAATTTGTGGGTAAAATCTAGTATTGAAGCTGTCTAAGAGCCTGTTTGAAATATATAAGTCAGTTCTCTATGTGCTGATTAAATATAGGCCCACAGTTTGAGCACTCGCTTGTCCAACTATGTAGGGCATTAAATTTACAGTCGGGGTCATTTCATGAACTTCCCTATCCTAGGGGTAATGAATATAGTTGTATGAGATGTAGAAAGTTGTGCGTGATATATAAGGAATGATAAGTTTATGGGAAATTCATAGAGAAGACTAGCAGTTAGAAGGGAAGTGGGAGAGCATGGATTGTATTTGTATAGAACGGTAGGGTGGTGAGGTGCCCAGGGTCTTGAGGATAAGGCTACTTAGAGTTGGAGATAAGATGAGGGGCACCAAAAATTAATCCGTCTCGCCAAGTGAAATCTTCTGAAAATGATGTAAGGGGGTAGTAGGGATATGTTAGAGAGGAGCACAGAGGGAACAGGAGTCAAGAGCCGTTTACAAGGTGGGGATCTAATATAGTAAGATGCTATGGGATATTTAAATGTGGATGTAGCAGTTAAGCAGAGGTATGTAAGGATAGAGGGTAATATGCAGAGAAATATTTTCTGATGGGGGGTATATTGTAGTATAGAGGGGTGTTTAGTTGAGACCTAGAGGGGGGGTATCCTATGGTTATATGTTCAGGTGTCTGCAAATTAATTTCTTAATTTCTTAAGAGCTCCATATAAGTAAGTAAAGTCGTAGCTAAGCCCTTCATTTTAACCATTCTGTAAAAGAAATCTGGGAATTGTGTCTCACACGAAGATTCAAGGGAGGTGAGAGTATGTGCCTTAAATAATGGAAAAAACGGAAAGAAGACTACCAAGTGAACCAACCTCAGGGATGTATATATATATGCGCACAAAATTAGAATACTAAGGGTATTTGGGAGTTTAAGAGTGTTTTCACATGGAGCTTGGGAATGAGGCGCCAGTATCAGTAATAGAGCTGAAATGTGTAAGAAGCAGTAAATTAGAGAAGCTAGACATAATATTATATAGGCATTTCACTGACATACAATAATTATCAATATCTAAAATTCCAACGTTTCTTTGTGTCATAAACTGAACCAGAGTGATAAATATAGCCAATAACTTAGGTCAGAAAGTTTACCTTCAACTAAAAAGTAAGTAAATGGTGACCATATAATATACATATGGCAATACAAACTACATCATTTTAATTAATGATATCTAATGGTTCATAGGAACCAATGCTGGCAGGAGGTCTTCATTATGATACCGAGTAGGATAAGTCACATAACCAAGTCACAGACTAGATATCATTTTTGAAAAGAAGACAGAAAAATAGAGTAACGCTGGAATGGTACAGGGGATTAAACTTCGTAACACTATGCTATATCTACTAAAGTAAATTTATCCTAATCCGGTCTCAAACTATACAGCTTATGTATAAGCAAATAAAATAAAGTAAGACACAACATCTTTGTTCCAATTTCACACCACGCTTCAGGAGCTTATTGTAAAACATGAAACGGTATTCGTGTTTCTATTCATAGTCAAGTTACCCCACTCCAGTCCTGAGGGTAGCGTGGCTGTCCAGGAGATCCCTTGAGCCATTTGGGTATGGTGGCTGTGGTTTGTCGCTATAGTAATAGTATAAGCAGATAACATTAGAACCTGTACAGCCTGGTTATAAGAGGCACCATGAGACATATTAAACAGAAGTAAAGCGTTACACTGAATATATATTATAAACGTGAGGAAGGCAGTCTAGGTCTCGTGCATCGTTCTGAAAGTGTGTCAGAACAATGAGGATATAGTCTTTATATGAGATTAACCGATGCCTATCCGCAAGTAACGCAGAGCATATGCAGAGGACCACTTACTGGGGTAGGAACCGCTGCCAAGATGCGACCTGTAAAAAAGTATACCTAGTCCGGTTACAATCTGCATATCTGTGTCCACGAAACACCCAAGTTGCTCTCCACTATGTCTCTGCATCGTCAACTCACTGCACAGCATGTTTCTGAGGGGTCTATAACGGGTGGCACATAGAGGTTGAGGTAAGGGGTGGTAGGAGTGCGGTCGGCACCTCAAATATCCCGTAGCGGTTAAGGGTGATGTTAGTGATATGTAATCCATCTCCTCAGATCTATCACCTGAGTCCGACATATGTCTATCTTCACCTTCCCCACACCGGGTACCGTCTGCATCTCCTACGGCAGGGGCAGAGAGTATCAAACCAAAGCTGATTGGGGTGCTTGTCAGTGTAGAGGTAGTAGGTTTGTCTCCTCTCGTGGGCAGTTCAGCTTGCGCAGTCCCCTTTGAGCCAAAATCTTTGGTGGATATCTCCGGAGTTAAGATGGCCGGCTCCACGTGTTCCTCTCTTAAGATAGACCCCAAGCTATCAAAGTGCCTGTCCATCTTTTGGCCTAGTTCCAATAGCATCTGATACATGGTGAAGCTGGTTTCCTCCATGTCTGTAGTATATGTATATTTACAGTGTTAGCAGTATGCTGGAAGTTGTCATGAGCTGGGGATGAGCGATGTAGGTAAGCTGCTAGGCCATCACTGAGTGCTTTGAACCGGACCGGGTCTCTGGGGTCATTCATGCGGCAAATTCAGATTTTATGTGTATATCAGCTTCATAAGTAGAGTTGCTTAATCTCTGTGTAGAGGATGAAGCCGCTTAATGAATATATTCAAGTGAAATCTTAGATATCTCCCAGAGCTCCCAAATATGCGGCCATTCTTGTACCCTGCTTAGACACGCCCCCCGGCTGTGTCTCTTTAAAGGGACAGTAAAGTAAAAATGAAACTTAAATGGATTGGATAGAGCATGACGTTTCAAACAACTTTCAAATTACTTCTGTTATCAGTTTTGCTTAGTTTTCTTTATGTCCTTTGTTAAAGAGTAATCCTAAGCGAGCTCAGGAGTGTGCACGTGTCTCTAGACATCTTCCGCAACATTGTTTATAGCATATATAAAATTTAATTTTAGTGGCCAAATTAATATACTGGTTACGAGACTACACCAGCTGGGTCACAAGAAGTGTAGAACTTGGAGGTAGCCGTTTAGCGGGAGCTGGATTAACAGGGCTCACTGACTGACACGGAGTAGCCTGCCATCTATTTCTGACTTAAGCTCCGTGACTGATCACCACTACCACCAGCTAGACACCGGAGAGTCAGGCTCCGCTCCGGGTCTAGCAGCTACTGTCAGCAGCAGTGAGAACCATCCTGAGGGCAACAGACCTTACCCGACACATTCTACACTCCAGAGACCTGAAAGAGAGGTTGGTACCTCAGGACTTGCAGGTCTGGAATATATTGACATCGGAACTAGCGCTGTCCTGACGCATCTGCTCTTACCTACTGAGGTGAGAACATTACAGAGAGAGCAGTATCTAAGATCATCTGGCTGGGGGAGGGATGCGCCGGTGTGAGAGTGTAGTGGCACGAACAGCGGCCATTTTGGCCCATCCTGAGGCCGGCTTCAAGTTAGTACATAAAAACTAACACCCACACTGCAGATCACGCAGTACATAACAGACAGCACAAACCCTGCCTTATACTGATACCCCCCTAGACCCAGATACCCACTCAGGGACCCACAGAGACTTGTACTTGGAATTTGGGAGAAGCTGAATTATATTGCTACCATACACAAAAAAGGCTGGTAGCTTAGATAGGAAAAGGGGAAGCTGACTTAATAAGGTATAGAGCAAATAGCCAAGCTATCCTAAGGAGTGTCTGTCCCCAGGCAAGTTTATCTCTAGACTACCCAGATCATAGCCTATCCTTGAGAGTACATGTTTTTGGAGCAGTGGGCCAATACACTATCCATTATTAATCCTTTGATAACCACAGCACAGATACAGGGAGTGGTGTGAAAATTAGACACAGATACCTGTATAAACACTTTGTGTCCTGCTGTATTTACACTGCTAGAGCCTTACCCCCTATGTATCAAATAGCTCCTGGGACTACATAACTTGCCCTGGAGCAGGATCCTACCATATACTTGACAAAAGTAATAATAGATTTAACCTCTGCCTTCTAAACCTATAGTACCTCTCCTCATAATCTATGGTAATTGACACACTTAAGGCTCAATTATGCTCTAGAGTCAGAGGTAACAAGAATTTACCTACAGAAATCCTGCAATAAAGAATCGGACTCTTAACATATTTCTGTAAGGCGAGAAAAGACGACATTTTCCTTTGCACTTTCGATAACAAAAGACTTACCTATAACGTATAAGTTCAACATATGAGCAGGGGCTTAATGCCTACTTTCCAAGATCCCACAGGAAGTTCAAAGTCACTCATGCCAATAGGTCTCTAACTTAAGATAAAGTCTCCTTTCTAGACCTCCACGAGATTTTGTTCCCTTCCTGGACAGCTCAACTTGGTAGCAGCGGTACGGGAGTGCTTAGGGAAACTCCATAAAGGGTCTACAAGTCACTAGACGAAGGAGACTTTGAGCACACATTGGCAGACAACAATCCTCAATTCTATCCCCTAAGTCAATAAAAATGGGTCTGATGCCAGCATAGGGGAGAACTAAAAGACAGACCACAACGAACCTGGCAAATTTGAAATCACAGCTGTGCGAAGAGCACCAGACATGAACTATATTCATTAAATAACTTCCCCCCACCTTCACCCAGATTCTGAGAAACACCCAAGAGCAACAAACAGCATACCACAGCTTCCTGATACTCGGACAAGGTCACATTAAGAGCTTAACCCATACGACCTACTAGACCGGACAAAATGAAAAATAAATCTCAAACTGTTAAAGAGTGCCTGTCAAGGTCTCAATCAAAACAAAAAGGCCAAGATAAAAGCTTCACACCCACCATGGCAAGCCTCTTGGCGGGCTCCTCTGATGACTCCAGGGGCACCAATCTAGACAGTTCTAACAAGGAACTTTTGACCCAAATAAAGTATTTCAAGAGGGATTTAAATGAGCTATGTCAGAGATACGTCAGGACATCAGAGAAATAGGTGGCAGAACAGCAGAAATCAAAGAGAAATTGGATAGTGTGACAGAAGAAATTCCCCTACTCTGAAACTCTATTCAAGACAACACAGCTTATATTAGCAAACTGGAGGACCAGACTGAGGATCTGGAAAATAGATCACGCAGATCTAACTTGCAAATTAGAAACCTCCCAGAATCCTTCAAAAACTTAGAAGAAACCATCTCTAACCTCTTCCACCAATTAGTTCTGGAAATTGAACCAAACCTTCTGTTAATGGACCGGGTACATAGAGCCCTCACAAGGCCACAGCAAAATTCAAATAGAGATAACATCACTAAACGTCACTACTACCATGTGAAAGAACGGATAATGAAAGCTGCCAGAGCTCAGACTACCATCAAGTTTGAAGGTCACACTCTCCAAATATTCACTGATCTGGCTCCGATTACGCTGCGGAAAAGGAGGGACATGAGACCTATAACGACAGCACTTACCAAAGTACACATAAAATATAGGTGGAACTTCCCCTTCAAGTTAGCCTTCACCCACCAGAATAGTAATTATACCTGCTCTACTGTAGAAGAGGGAATGGCTATGCTGGAGAGTCTACAGATCCCCACAGAGACACGGGTCACACCCACAACTTCTAGCTCTCAAAGCAAAAACTTCCGGAGAGAATGGATCCCGGTGGGGAAGACTGGGAAAGCAAAGAAGCAAAAACCTAACCTCAGTAACACCATTGAGACAGAGCCACCAAGCAACGAGGATATCTCAAAAGCCAGAAGATAAAGCTAAGTAAGATGAATCTGATTAATTGGGACTTGCCCCCTGAGGAATGGAATGCCTCAAAATGGAGGGGCAACCTTTCGACTCCTACTGTTAATGGTTTATAGTTCTGGACTACTGTTCCAAACCTACATAGATTTCTATCTATTATTGTAATCCTATTCTTTGCGAAAAGTCTCCCTAATTTTCTCAGGACCTCACTCTTCCCACCGCTCCCTCCCCCCATTAACCCTCCCACCCCCACCCCTTCCATTACCCTATGCATCACTTAATGTCAAGAATTGTTCATGCTAGACATGAAACCAAGTTGGTGTGCTGTCTAATGTGTTCCCTCAAACATATATACGTCAGTATTATTGTTATTCTTATAGTTATTAGTTTACTCTTTATGTCAATTGAATATGCCGGTAAAGTCAAGTTCTGTCTGGTTTTGTTCAACATACTGTCACATAATCTACAATGTTCTCTTTTGGTTCACAGTAAAAGTTCTCCATTTATGCAAAGTTCAAGGGTGGAGGTTGTCTCTGCCCACAATGCTTCTTCCCTGGTTGTTGTAGGTCTTGGCTCCCCACCAGATGTGGTGGTTGCAGGGAGAGAGTGCTCCTCACTAGGTCTCTTGCTCACCCTCAACTTCAGGTACTGTATTGGCAAGATTTTCTCTCCAGATTTACCATGTCTATAAAAATAAGGACTGAACTCTGATATCAAAAGGAAAAAAGCCATCTCAGAGTACAAAGCACTAAATGCACACATAATAATGCTCCAGGAAACACATTTTACAAGATCCTTTACCCCGAAAAAATTGGGATAAATCATACCCCACACAGTATCATGCTATAGACCCAAAAAAGAAATGTGGTGTTTCAGTCTTGATTCACTCCTCTCTGAATTTTAAAGAAGATTCAGTAACAAGAGATAAGGAAGGTAGGTTCCTAATAATTAAGGGTTTCATGCAAAACACACCTGTCCTATTAGTTAATGTATATGCTCCTAACGACCAACAAGCCGCTTTTATCACAAAATTAAGTAAACAACTAACTCTATGGAAAAAGATACAAAACCATTGTAGGGGGTGACTTTAATATCACTATGGCTGATAGACTAGACAGAACAGTGCAGGAAATATTACAAACTAATACAACTAAAAAGCCAAGCAAAATATTCCACGACTTCTCTCTAGACCATAACCTAATAGATAGTTGGCGCTCGCTTAACAAAGGTGTCCGTGATTATACATATTACTCCCCAATGTATAAAGCACACTCAAGAATCGACTATATATTCCTGAGTCAAATACTTATACCTCTATTGGCCAAGGCCGCAATTCTAAACTGTACCTGGTCAGACCATTCCATAGTAGAAATTACCCTAGCGGGTCTGATCAACCCGCAGAGATCTAAATCCTGGACATTAAACACAAGTATACTTCAAGATAATGTCATTTTAGATAACCTAAAACAAAAAAATGTAGAATTTATCACTATTATCCAAAATTCTACTCCCAATCCGATTCATGAATGGGGGGCCCTGAAGGCTTATGTAAGGGATCTTTTGATGGCGGAATCAAGCAAACAACGCAAACTCTGGGAATCCAATTTGATCGAATTAAAATTAGAGGTAAATCTGCTGTGGCTACAGTCCATACAAAACCCGACACGAGCAATAATTAAGCTGCTAAAAGTAAAAAATGAGGAATTAGACAAACTTTTAACTAAAGAAGCGATTAGATTGATACGAGCAATAGACATACAATATTACATTTACGCTAACAAGCCAGATAGGATGCTTGCCAATAAATTAAGAGATAACAAAAATCATGACAGTACCGCAGTTACAGACCCCAGACAATAAGACTACTAACGACCCTCTAGCTATTGCAAATCTATTTGCGGATTACTACGATAAATTATACAACTTACTGACAGCTAATAGAGGCATGGACAAAACTACTGAGCTGCTAGCTTTCCTAGGTGATAGCACACTGCCGACCATAACAGCAGAAGAACTCGGCTCACTAAATAGACCCATAACTCAAGAGGAAATAATTCTATGCATAAAAAACCTTAAAGGATCTAAAGCTCCGGGACCGGACGGTTACTCTGGCGTCATTTATAAATTATTGCAACCCCTATTGGTACCGCAACTAGTCCAAGAATTTAATTCTATGCTGAAAGGCAAAGAAGTACCCAAAGAAATGCTGATGGCAAGAATTGCAGTGATTCCAAAACCTGGAAAGAACAAACAGCACTGCCAAAACTACAGGCCCATTTCCTTAATCAACCAAGATATCAAACTATTCACCAAAATATTGGCAAATCGTCTTAACCCCCTTCTAATCAAATTAATACATCCAGATCAGGTAGGGTTTCTAAAGAATAGAGAGGCCCCGGATAATACACGTAAAGTTATAGGTTTAATTAATATCGCCTCAGTGGGAGGAGCGCCTTCTCTGTTCCTTTCCCTGGATGCAGAGAAGGCGTTCGATAGAATTAACTGGGACTTCATGTTTGCGGTGCTGAGGGGAGTGGGCATTATGTGAACCTTCTATGATGCTCTCAGATCTATTTATTCTTCTCCAACAGCCCATGTTAAATTATCCGGCTATCAGTCCAGACCAATACATATTAATAATGACACGCGACAGGGATGTCCGCTTTCTCCATTACTGTTTGCCCTAAGCATAAAGCCACTTGCAATTCGGATCAGAGATAACCAAGACATATCGGGAATTAGAGTAGGACAATTGGAACATAAAATATCTTTATTCGCAGACGATATAATTCTGACATTAACCAAGCCATTGCTTTCCCTCCATCCACTCCACTCACTGATACAGCATTTTGGGACCCTATCGGGTTATAAAATCAACGATGATAAATGTGAGGCTTTAAGCGTCAAATTGCCATACCACACTAAAAAACTATTGGAGCTAAATTTTTTGTTTAAATGGCCAAAAAAATATATTAAATACCTAGGGATCAACCTTCCTAACAATATCCATTATTTGTATCAGACAAACTATGTACCTATGTTCAAGCTCATTAGAGGTTTAATAGCAAAATGGATAAAACTTAAAATATTCCTCTATGGGAGAATTATATCCACAAAAATGTCCTTGCTCCCCAAACTACTGTATCTCTTCAGATCCTTACCTATAACAATTCTACATTCTGAGTTACACAAACTCCAAAGAGATATTCTAAAATTTGTATGGCAGGGCAAAAGAGCCAGAATCAACAAAAAACTCATGTGCACTAGTAGAAGGGATGGGGGAGTTGGTCTTCTGAATTTGTTTCCATATTATTACTTGGCTCGTATAGCACAAACCCTCAAGTGGTTTAAAGTTAACAGCACATTGCAGTGGGTTCATATTGAATCCAGTCTCATGGACACTACAAACTCTAAATACCCCCTAATTCATAAGAGAACTAGGAGAACTCCTTTGATAACCCTCACCTCCTCTATTGAAAAAAGAATACAGCAGAAATGGTACAACAAGGGACTCTACAGAATAGCAGACATTTACAAGGAGGGCAAAATAATACCATATGAGCAATATCAAGCATTAGACAGTGAATATAGGAACATTTGGTATCACTACTTGCAATTAAGATCTAGAGCGCAGGAGATCTTAGGGAATGAGATACCCTCCCCAAACACCACACTAGAAACGCTATGCCTCTCTGATAGCCATACTCAGGGAGTGATATCTATTCTATACACTATTTTCAATCTATCCCCAATAGAAAGCAAATCTCAACTTATGACAAAATGGGAGCACAACACTGGTAAAATATGGTCAATTGAGACTTGGACAGAGAATCTTGCTAATGGTTTAACCTTCTCACAAAATGCAACACTTAAGGAAAATTTTATTAAGGTAGCTTTTAGATGGTATTTATACCCAATCAGATCAGGTGGTGAGGGAGTGCCATTGGCCAGATACTGCTACAGAGGATGTGGTGAGATCGGGACATAACCACACATGTGGTGGGAGTGTAGAAAAGTTAGGGATACCTGGGAACACACATCTAACTTACTGAGTGCAATATTTCAAAAGAGAGTTACATTCACATTTCCCGATCCCGGGCCTCACTAAACAAAATAACAAATTAGCTATGATGATTTGTACGATAGTTAGACTAGGTATCGCCCAATTCTGGAAAGGAACACCTCCCAGTTTTGAACTATTACAACAAAAGATCTCACACCACTACAACATGGCGAGTGCAGTAGCAGAATTCCTGAACAACAGAGAGGGTTTCTTACTACAATGGGAGCCATATATTATGCACCATGAGGCCTCTTTGAGAAGGGGTTTGTTGGCTAACTAAGCCATACCCTAAGATTGCAGGAGGGAGAGCCGGGACCCATGAGTTTACAGATCAGTGCAAATTTAATAGAATACAGTGTTGAGAGAAACGCAGATTATCTATGATATGTTGTATACTGATGTGATATGTGTTGCTGAAGAGAACTTGAGGACAAGTAATTGACTATGTAACGATGGAATGTTTGATTTTTTTTAACCCATTTGTGAAAAACTAAATAAAAATTATTTCAACATAAATATATATGTAGCACAAAATTGCAGCAGCACCACTTGTAATCTTCAAAAGAATCTCTTTATTTTCCACAAGGTGGGAGCAGGTAATAAAGGAACAACGTTTCGGGTTACAA
>CAJPDP010005671.1:1154-12040 GCA_905336975.1 Bombina variegata variegata
GCTTGCTCCTAGGAGCTTCATGTGCCTGAGCTCAATGTTATCTATATGAAACACATGAACTAACGCCCTCTAGTGGTGGAAAACTGTCAAATGCTTTCAGATTTGAGGTGGCCTTCAAGGTCTAAGAAATTAGCATATGAACCTCCTAGATTTAGCTTTCAACTAAGAATACCAAGAGAACAAAGCAAAATTGGTAATATAAGTAAATTGAAAAGTTGTTTAATAATATGAAAGTTTTTTTTTTACTTGACTGTCCCTTTAAAGTCAATTCTCTTTAAATCTTCCCCTACATGCACTTCTGCATCATTCAACACCTCAGCTGCACCATATATTTGTTTTGTACTTATATATTTTAACTTCTATCCACACTTCCATCTAAATTTCTCCAAGTCTTGTGTGCTTTAAGCCAATTTGTGAAAGCCTACCTGCTTAACCAAAGCCTACTACCATAGCTACAAACCCAAATAACTTCTCAGCCATTTTAGGAGAGGGTTTACCATTAGAGCTTTAGGCTTGTTCTTCATCTCAACATAATAACAGAAAAATAAACTGTGCTACAAGAATGCATTATTTGTTAAGTATAATGTGATCACTCCACACTTATTGATGACACTTCTTTTCAGACACTTTATTCTGATCTACAGTATTTTTTTTAGAAAGCTGTCATTTTACCCCTTACTCCATCATCTGCTCTATTGTTTATACTTTCCCAGACTCTAGAGTTCTCTACTTGATTACATACCTTTTCTATTCATATTGTGCTTCAATATAGCAAATAATAAGTTTGCTGAATTATCCAGTGCTATGGAAAGTGGGAGATCTTTAAATAACAGTATCTCTATAAACTAATTATTACAGTCAGAAATTATAATCAAAATTATCATAATCATTGATCCATCATCATTGAAAGAAGTTGAAGAATAATTATTACAAGAACTTCCGGTGCTTATATTTTACTAATTTTTTTTTCTTGATTTCTCTTCTCTCTTATGTATTCTTTTTTTCCATTGGCTCATTAATGTCATCGGGCAATATTTTAGTGCCACTGCAAAAAAAATTAAAATACAAAAAAATAAAAAGGAATTTGCTGTATTGTATATACCTTGGTTACTTCATGGATTTTAGCCCTAGACTATCAAAGCAAAATATATTCAAGCAAAATAAAGTCAACAAATACATTTTTTCTTTCTTTCTTTTTTATTTACATATTTTCTTTTTTATTATTATATTTTTTATGCTATTAATCTCTGTAAGATATTACAACACAAGTGTTACATACCTGCCTATTGCTCATAGCGGGTGGAGATGTCTGCCTTCCTCTGGTTAGAAACAGGATTTTCAGAGTACACTAACTTATATTGCTAGTGTAATAACCAACGTTAGTTGCTCACAAAATATAAATCATACAGTTCTTTCTTTGCAGCATAATGCTGTAACAGCAACATAATGCATGTTTTATGGCTTTCAACACAATAGTTCTAAAGGATGTCCAAACATGAATTCAGTGGTGAATTAATAGCACTGACTAATGCAACAGAAGTCAAACCAAAGTATATAGATATTATGTGTGTGTGTGGGGGGGGGGTTATCCAGGAAATTGCAAGATATATTTAGTGTTTCTATTACTAGGCAAAATGATATTTTAATTGCTGCTGTATACTCTTCAATGATATTGCACTTTGAAGACATGAAAACCTAAGTTAATGTACATAACTGAGATAAAAAGGGATATAATTGAGCAATAATACAATACTCTAATTAATTTAAATATTATGTATTTGTGTACAAATGCATGCATATAATAATATATTTATCCCCACAAAGGGATTAATTAAATGGCTAATGGTCCACATCAGGTGTGCTGTAGTGCTGGTCCTGAACAGGACACAGACAGTGATTGGTAACTATATATGAAATGATGCTACTTATTGGCTCACTGGCCAAGTCCACTTCAGTCAGAAGTGGCAATGTTTTGCAGCTCCTAATCTAACTTGAATTATGTGTTTAACCCCTTACTATATGCTATAGTGAGACTTTTTGGATCTCATGCTATATATTCTTAGTCTTGCTGTGGTGAAAACACTGTATTCTACATATATAAATTGTGCAGTTAATCATGCAATAGGAAATGCTACTGTGTTTCTGAAATAGAGATTAAATGTTTACAAAAGTTGAATGAGTTGCATCATTTGCCAATGAGGACCAATGTATATGTGCTGTCAGTTTGATCATTATCCCCTACATGTAAAAAACACAAACACAAGCAAATATATGGAATACAAACAATTATTGCACAAGGTGATGCATTACAAACACCAGCAATGCATCATTTGTCAAAGAGAAACAATATATACAGGATGCCTAATTGATCATTACACATTAAAATTAAAATGACACGAACACAAACAAAAACATGGTTTATTGCAAAAAGGTAATGCATTACAAACAGCCACAACGTATATATGGGTAAAAAAAAGCATTTTTTTACACCTAACATACCAAAACCATAGTCTCTTATATACATCATGACACCATGATAAGAAAATAAAAAGACAAGAAACAAAAAAAGTTTTTTGAGCAGTGCTTAAATACCCACAATCTCTTTATAAAATGATGTACCAAGTATAAGCTAAGTGGGAAAGCATGAGACTTTTTTTATTCTTCTATTCTAAAAAGCAATCAGTCTTGGGAATTACAATACTTGGCTTCCTATCTGAGCCGGTTACTCCTCAAGGCAGTTTCTATATTTTAGATATTTTGTGAAATTTGCTTTTATTTATTCATTCCTTTAGGCCACAACTACAGCAATCTATCACTCTGAAGTTATCTTGGGAGTAATATGTTTCAGAGTCCCACAGAGAACTAGTGTTAGTTAAAGAATAGCCTCTGCTCTATTTCCTGGGCATCTGCCATATCAAATAAATGAATAGACTCTTGTTCACTGTATATACAGTACCTATTCTATATAATGCATGCTATCTATTTAATTCTAATATCATCACAGTCTGGAAAACAATATATTACATTAACCTTAGTCACAAATTGTGTAATATGAAGACTTACTGTTATCAACAAGGAAAACAAATGTTTTAATAATAAAGATAAAAAATAAATAAAACTATTTCTTCTTTTATGCCAGAGAGATTTTCCCATCTGATACATCCTAAGCAGAATTTTTCCAGCAGTTGTCTTTAGTTCCAATCTGTTGCTCAGATACGGATAATTATTATTATGAAAACAGAATGAAATAATCTTTCTTTTTCAGCCAACCATACTGAACTGACATAAAAAGGTGGATAAACGCTTTTTTGGACATCCAAAGTACATCTAAAGTCAATGAGAATTAAAAATTCATATCACATTCATTATTCCATTGCTTCTAATAGCAAGATAATAACTCACACCCACAATGTGTACTTTGCAGACTTCCCGTAGGCATTGCCATGGCAGAATCCACAGGGACCATTTTACTGATTCTTTCTCAGACAATTTGAAAACATTATGCTCTGTATGGTCAAAGAGTCATTTTTTCTAAATAAACAAAAGTTTCCCTTTAATACAAAATAAGGTCATAACAATAAGATCATGCAAATGTTTACTGAATTACCTATGCACTGGTTATATTTAAACCAAGAACTAAGAATCTTTAATGTGAAAATAAATCCCAATACAGATACCTACTGGAGTTAGAACTAGAAATTCATAAAACATTATGCATTCCTAGTTTTTAAGTTAGCTGTATGCTTTTTAAAATAGTTTGAAATGTATGCTTAAAAAATACATACCCAAATATATAAAAGCCTCAGACAGTTATATTTAAGTTTATTAATGTTAGTATTTGAGAATTTGTGGTAGGCAGAGTTATAATAACTGGTTTACATCATCCACATATATATGGGAGATCATATTTCAATTCAAAGCTAACATTCCAAGTTTCCAAAACTTGTCAAAAAAAGGAAATCAAGTTTTTATAAATATATTTGATATTCACTAGTTGGCATGTTGCTTTGGAAGGCTTTTATGTTTTATTTCTGAGACAATGTAGATACTGCTGGTCCAAGGAGGATGATAATTATCTTTCTTTTTTAACATTTTTATTTTTATTTTAGAATTGTTCTAAGTTCTTGTCTAGTTGTGGTTGATTGCATTGAGTTAGTGGTTGATTGCAGTTAGTTAGCTGCCATAGATTCAAACAAAGTTTGTTTTTTCAAAATTATTTGTTTATCTTTCCAAGTATAAAGAGTAGATTATTCACTATAACACTTAAAAGCACTATTTATTTGACAACTAAGGGTAATGCTGTTACATAATGAATGACTTATGAAAATGTTTTATTGCTATGCTATCATATTTATCAATGAAATATTACCTAGATATATGGTACAAATGTGCCAGCAGACTTTAAAAAAAGGGAAGTAGGCTGTTTATTAAATTACATTGAAATATTGCCTTTCCAATTCTAATAAGAGAAACTGATCTCCCCCCAGTAACTGCATTCTGACTCCCTACATAAAATTGCAAGTACGCATAGATACCATTATTCATTGACAACAAAAATGATTGTTTCCCTAATTTATTGTTTAACCTATCCATTGAAATTATATAAACAGGCCCGCCAAAGTCTAAATTGATTACAGTATAATTTAGCTATGTGACAAAAAAAAACAGAACATATAGTTTAATGTGAGCATGACTTGAACACGTTTTCATTGGTTTCACAATTTTTTGCTGGATCAGTACTGTGACTAACTGCTGGATCAGTACTTGCAACTAATTTGAGAAATATCTCTGTGGAAGGTTGGCAAGAAGACAGTTGTCAATATCATACATCAATTAAATTAAACTGAAAATGTCTGTTATATCAGCCTAATTTAGAATTATTACTTAAATAGAAGTCCAGTTAAAACCAAAAACTGTATTGTATATCAAAAATTACAAAGCCAAATGCAAGTTAACCAGGCAATTTGGGTCCATTTTAAAGACACAGAAATGTATATTAAGAAAGACATTTGTAAGTTAGAAAATATATTTTTTTTTACTTTCCTTGGAGACATCATAATGCTACATTTGGGAATGGTTGCATTATAATTTAACTATTTAATAATCTATTAAATACTGTGCCAACACTCAACAAAACATCAAGCAACAGCCTGTTGCTTTATTGCAGCCATCTAGTAGATTATCTAACTGTCTGATAATTTATAACATACTGTAACTTTGCATGGCCAAATTATCAGAGCACAGCAAAGCTGTTAGTATAGTTTTGACCCTTTACAAAAGGTCAATGACAGATGATTTTATGTACAGTTCATTATTACAGAAAAAAAAACACAGCAGTTAAACTTGTTAGCTCTAAATTTACTTCATAAGATCTAAAGCATGTATATGCTGATGTAGGTCCAGTTGTTTTGGACCAGCTGCAAGACCTTATGTTGATGTATTATGAAGCAAATATTAATGTATTAATCAGCATTAAACTATGATATAATTCAGTGTTAAAGGACTTAAATAAAGCTAAATTCAAATAAATAAATAAGATACTCTGGATATGAATGTTTAAATGACCAATGTGTACTAGTTTGCTGCGTGAGATATTTTACATTAGGTAAAGCTCACATTGAGTACATTAAATCAGAGAAATGTGAAAATATTAATACAATAATGTATTCTGTTTTAATCTGAAATTTTGAAATGACCCCCAGAAATTGCTTTCAATTTTTTTGTTGAAGAATGTAAATACTATAATTAAACAAGCAACATATAAGAATATTTTAAATATATTTTATAAATATATCATTCTATTTAGAAAGATCCGAAGATTATCTCTGCATACATGCCAGACTTGTTGGTAGGGAAGGGAATGATTTTACTACAGCACAAAATCAGAACCAAACATTCTTTGTTTTTATGCTTTAGGACCTAATAGGAGATATATATTTTCTTATAGCTAAGTAGTTTGGTACATTTATGACTTGGTCAATACACAAATGATTATTAAGTTCCTATAAATGTTAGTAAATTGGTGTGTTTGTTTTTGTTTTTGAAATCTTAATACTATGTAGCACTGTATAGAGTGGTGCAATATGAGAAAATGAGCACTGAAATATTTTTTAGGGACCCAGAATATTTTTCTATATTGTGAATCACAAAGACAATACACAAATTATGTTTTAAACTGAATAAAAAAGAAATGACTTGCTAGCTAAATTACATTTGTTTTTTGTACAAAACCATCAATAAATATAGATCAATCGCAAATATATTTGTGATATGGGAAGAATTCCTTTTCTTGCTTCACATCATTGCCCTTAAGCAGTTCACTATGCTTTGCTTAGCAAGCATCAAAGCCATAGTGTTTAATTGATATCATTTTAAATATTGAAATTGCGCAGAAACTGGTTAAAAGCAGTCATCTATATGTGACAGGGATGAACTAATATGTATACAAAACTGTAATTATCCAAGTTTATTCATCTTAATATAGTTTGTCATTTTAAACAGGACTACCACTGCATTACCTACTTACATGCAACTGCACAGTATTGCAAACTGCATTGTATTTTTTGGATATGTATACATTATAAACTTTGGGAGGAATGACCTTGTATTTTTTGTGTTACTGCATTTCAAAAAGAACTGTGTAACGTAAGCCTAGGGTGAAAGGGTAATTCATAAACTCTTATGGAAGCTTACATATAGCTACAGCATAATATCAAAAGATTCCAAAGCCATCCCTTTTTGAAGCAGTACCATTAATTGTGGATATAATTAAAATATTACCTGTAATATGTATTGTGACCTTGTACACAATTAAAAAAAAGACAGATGTCTTTCTTCTAATTTCTACGTAGTCAAAATCTAGTAATTAATTCTAATGTCATATTTTCAATTAGGTTTATACAGCATACATGTATATCATCATGTACGTAATATGATTAAATCAAAACACAGTAATGAACCATGGTGCTGCCTGGATGCAGATGTATTGTTTTATTTTTATATATTTTTTTTTTATAAATTCTATATATTTTCAGATTCTCTAGGTGCATGAGTGCAGAGATAGTCACACTTCTAAAATATTAGCATGCTCATGTATAATGTATTAATCTATTATTTACTTATGTTTAATTGTTGATATATGTTATGGTGTTTTACAGCATGGGACAGTAAAATAAAAAATAAAGGATATAGATAATTAGTACTTTAAATTGATTTGCTTATTCAATTGTAACAGTTTATATTACACATCTACAGTAAAAGGTTAACTTATACAATTTAAATTGAAGAGCAGATTTTAATACCTTATACGAAATTAAGCTATGATAAATATATACAAGTCATTAAGAGTTGTTCTTATGTTCAAGTAAGACACGTGAGTTTTACTTGCCTAATTATATATTTCAAAATTTTGCTGGTGCAAATGTTCTTACTGTCACCTATTGAAGTACAAAGGAAAGCAAGCCATCTGATAACATTGCATATGCAAAAATACAACTTTAACCATGTCCTGGTGTTTATTTGTAATGTGTACGCAGTGGGAGTTATTAAAGGTTACAACAACGACATGCACATTAATTAGAATAAAGGATCTATGAATAGTTGGTTACAGTGCAAGAACAATCTATGTAACATCCACATAAAGTGATATCTCAGAATGTAAATGGTATATTGTGATCAGAACCAACTCAAACACTGAACAGTGTGCTCTTGCTCTACATTATTTAAAAATTTTATTTTTTTATTTCTTCTAATTTAAACAAACTTTTTTTTTATTTAATATATACATCGCCAAATAAAAATGCTAACTGTTGCTTTAGAGGTAACCAAACAAATGAATGCATATTTGTAAGACACGCGAGTATTTCATGCATGTAAATGTTCCAAATAAATGTACTGCAAAATTATCGCGTGACTCTTCACTGCAATATGTCTGTTATCTCATATGTGTTTATCCATTTAGCATGGCTGGAAAAGTCTTTCCATTTGCTTTCCACACATAACTAATACAATGTGTTGCAATCTGCATAAAACAATTCAAGAGAAAAATGTAATATATTTTGTGCATAAAAGTGCCCTGAAGGGCTTGGCAGGACATACCATGTATTAACAATCGGTGTACTGCTTACCCTTTACATGCCACCGACTGAATTCCCTCTCCGGGATAGGCTCTCACAGAGCTTGGTCTAATGCAGCGGGGAGATTGGTCTCAGGAGAACTTGTTACTGAGGCTGTAGCACGAGCGCTGTCCACTAACGTGGTGCTGAACTGCAGCCCCCAACAGGGAGCAAGGGAGGCCGGTGTCCTAAGCAGATGCCCGGACAGGGGTAGGAGGAGGGTGTTGGGTACAGTTTGCTGCTAGCTTCAGATGAGCACACACACAGTCGTCTCACCCGCAGGATTGGTACAAGAAGGGGGAGTTTTGTCTCCACTTCATGTATCTCTGGTGCACATCATGCGACCGCCCTGCTGGAAATCTGATCAAGATAATGAGACGTGATCTCCAAATGTTCCTGTTAACATCCCCGGTTCCTTTAATGATATGGCAAGATGGGAGCCCTGTGATTGCATATATGAGCTCTTTGTCTTGATCTCATTATTCTTCATCTATCCTCTGATTTGGGTAGGTTGTTTAACGCTGCGTTTGCCCCAATCTTCTAACAAAGTCTTTGCACACAGAGCTTCAGATTTTTGCAGCCTGGTGTATTTTTTCTTTAGTCCCGCTGCTCTCTGGTCCCATTTATCAAGCAACTCCTCATCACGTGCTAATCTGTTTTAGTCCTGGCACCAGCACAATTACCACCAGAGATGATGATACCAACAATGGACTATGGAAGGAAAGCAATCAACTACTACTGCAACTCTGACTGCAAAACGCAAGCAACAGAGACACACATGACTGCAGGCGTAGTGCTAATATAATACTAATAGATTTATCTTCATCTCATCTAGTCATTTAAATAATGTTGCTATCTATATCTTATTAGAGCTTTAATATGTAACTATACTGGACAGCTCTTCTTTAATACACTAACCTCCTGTGCTTGTAAATGGAAACAATCTAGCACTATATAAGTCTCTAACTATGACATACCTAATCTGGTCAATCAGATCTGAGCAAAAAGGAAAAAACAGAAAGGGGAGGAAGCAGTAAAATAGAATGAAGGAGGAACGCGCCACTCCTACAAACTCCTTCGGGATTTGTTTTTTTCTTCAGTTCCTCGGGTTAGCTCCATTTTGAGTGATAACTACAGTCTAACGTGTTAGAAATTGGTTGTTTTGTACAAGACAGCTACAAACCACTACAAGTGTTTGAGCAGTAACTGTCTGATTGACATATAAATCAAATGTGTCTGTCTTTTATCTAGAGAAATAAATCTTGGCCGAGGTCGAATGCACTATTGCATGCCACAGGCAGAGGGCGCGCTGCATCACAATTACCCTAAAGGGAAATTGTGTGCTGAAAATGTCTCGTTAACAGATTTCTTGCTTCACTTGTACTATAGGTGTATGATGTACTATATCTGCAGTAGTAGCAGCAATAATAACAGTTATTTAAGCAAACCTTATAATTTACTAGAACCTACTGTTCAATGTTTACAAATACACATGTATGCTATTTTCTGATACACTAATAGGCTACCCAGTCTTTTTATGTATTTATTATATCTCCCAGTTTTGTTGTTTCTGGTATAAATGGAGAGCTCAATATAAAGTAGCACTATAATATAGTATACTCCTTTTAAACAAATTGCTTAACATGGTATTGTCAAATAATTTTGTGTTATATTATTTTAAACATAGTTTTCTTTCCTATTTTCTTTTGCAAAGTATATATCAATTCACCAAATAGAAGGAATCAGTGTTCTTGAAAACACTTTAAACTTGAAAATTATTTCTGGTCACACATACCTGGTAAGTAATATGAATTGCTAATATTTTTGCAGCACTCCTGGAGTTTTAAGTGAAAGCAAAATCACATCCACATAATGTTTTAAAAAGCATTGCTATAATATATCACATTGCTATAATATCCCTTTACAGTTTACATCCGTGCTGCTAATAGATGTATATAACACATTCCTCTGCTGCAAAATTATTTTTAACATGGAATTCTTCTTTCGCCCCTTCAGGTTCCCTTTCACAGTTACATGACTAAAACATATTTAATTAAACTGAATTTCTAGTCTACTGCTTCCTTGCAATGTTCAACAACTGTACATTTCTTTTTGGTACCTATATTTTACTACCATTACCATTGATAACTGTATTCACTTTAAGATACTGTTACTGATTTACTATATACCAAGATCATTATTTTCACTATGTTTGCAGTTTCTTCTTCTTAATCCAGTATGTTTATTTATCAACAGCTGTAAATGCATTTACAAATTATTTTAAAATGTGATATGTGCTAGAATTGATGTTCGTTTTTTATGTTACTCAAATAAATAATTCAAGTATGCAGTGTATTTTCTTTTCAATTCAATTCATATTTTAAAATAGAACATTGTGTACAGTTAGAGGTCATGGTAACTATTATTTTTTATTGTAAGTCGTTTTTATTGTAAGTCTAAAGAACTATCTGTACCTTTGTTATTAAAACACATTAAAATGTGTACGTAACGTTTAAAAGAATAGTAGAAATAGTTCAGTATGGGGCACAGAGTCTACCAAGGAAATATGTAAAAAATGCAATATACTAGATATGTGCAGCGTCGAAAAATTCGGTTCGGTTCGGTTTGGATCGATTCGGACCGAGTCGAATTTCGGTTTGGATCGATTCGAATTCGGAAGAAATCGAATGAATTTGTTTCGGATTCATTCGGATTCTTTCGGATTTGTGGGAAATTCGGTTCGATTCGGTTCGAATCGATTCAGAATTTCGG
>CAJPDP010005732.1:0-15375 GCA_905336975.1 Bombina variegata variegata
TGAAATTGAGGGTTACCTGATAGTGGCATGTATTTGGATACCCTATGTTCTGAATTAAGAAGTTTGCAAACTTTCCACCAAGCCTGGAGTGAGTTAACAATAGTTCTCATTTTTTTCACCTCTCTGGGTAGTAAACTAGAGGTGCAGTGAATGATTGCTATAGGGAAAAGTGGATATATTACACTTTTCCAAAGTTCATTATTAGTAACATAGTCTCTCTTGAAGATCCAATCCATAATTAGGCGCACCAAAAAAACATAATTTATATCTTAATATCCGGTAGGGCTAGCCCCGCAAATTTTCTAGGAAGAGAAAGTTTAGATAAGGAAATTCTAGGTTTTTTGTTTTGCCATATAAATTTTCTCAGGGCAGCGTTAAATATTAAAACATCTCTTCCTTTAAGAATCAATGGAGTGTTTTGTAGGACATATAATAGTTTAGGAAGGCAGACCATCTTATAAAGGGCTATTTGTCCTGATAGGGAAAGAGAGAAATTTTGCCAATTTTTCAGACTCTCCTTGATTTTGTTTAATACAGGGATGATGTTAAGGTTGTACCAAGTATCCGGGTTGGCAGAGATTGAAATGCCCAGGTACCTAAAGGAACCAGAAACTACTCTGAATGGTATATTTACAAGAGATTCATTAGATTGTATAATCCAGAGAAGTTCTGATTTTGTGGTATTCACCCTGTAGCCAGAGAAAGAGCAAAATTGATCGATAATTAATAAAAGTTTAGGGAATATTGGTAGAGGTGTTTGTGTTATATATGAGAATGTCATCGGCGTATAATGCTATTTTCATCTCTTTCTTGCCGATCCTAATGCCTTCAAGATGTTGTCTACACAAATAGCTAGAGGTTCGATAGAAATGTTGAAAAGAAGAGGAGAAAGAGGACATCCCTGACGGGTTCCTCTTCTGAGGAAAATATCTAAAGAGATCAGACCATTGACTAACATCCTGGTGGAGGCTACGTTAAATAGATTATTAACAAATTTGAGAAAATTACCATAAAAGCCAAATTGTTGAAGAGAGTGTAGCAAATGGTCATGATGGACTGAATCGAAAGCTTTCTCAGCATCTATTGAAATGATTGCTGAATCGGGGATGTCCCCTTCCCCTCCTCTCCCCATTCCTTCCCTGATTTTAAAGTAGTCTATAGTAAGGAACACTTCCCTTATTTTAGCTGAGGAATTTAGTTTGAGTATAAAGCCTGCCTGGTCCTTGTGAATGATACTAGGAAGAAGAACTTGAAGCCTCGACGCTAAAATAGAAGAAATTATCTTGTAATCCACATTCAGCAAAGCTATGGGCCTATATGATTCTTTTTTGTCAGGGTCCTTCCCTTGTTTAAGAATTAGGGTAGTGTAAGACGCGACAAAGCTAGGTGAAGGAGTTTTACCCATTATGTAAATATCATTATACATTGAAGTTAAATGTGGCGAAATTGCCGGGGATAGCATCTTGTAAAATGCATTGGGAAGGCCATCCGGGCCCGAAGCTTTATTCAGAGAAAGATCTTGAATTGCTCTAGTCACTTCAAGCTCAGAAATAGGAAGATTAAGAGTTTCAACTAAACCCGACGATAGTGTCTGGTAAAAGATTTTACTCCAATAGTTCTCACACTCAGAAACATTTGAGTTTTTCAGGGAGTACAGGTCCTGGTAGTATTTTGAGAAGGTCTGCATAAGTTCTTCTGATGTTATTAATGTTTTGCCTTCTACATGTAAAGAATCAATAATCGGTGAGCCTTTATCCCTTTTTTTTTTTTTTTTTAAATATCTTTATTTTTGTGTGCAACATACAGGAGGAGAAAAACATCTTACATTCAACATGGTCAAGATATAACAAAGTTACAGCATAACTGATGTCTCATGTGGATAATCTAATCTGACTGTTCTCCTCAACCGTAGGAGGGCCAATGGCATTTTAAGATGATTACAATTCAACTAAAGAGTATAATCTTGGCCTGTAAATCGATGGGTCAGTCTCCCTGTAAAGCACATTTTTAACTTATAGACAGTGTAATCCCTATTAACTTAAACTAACATTTGCCAACTCGGATTGCTTCACCTCATCTCCCTTCCCTACTAGTTCTCTATTTAATCCAACTCCCATTCACCTCTTAAATTTGCCTCAAGCATATATTCCGTTTTTCTGAATGGTGCTATGACCATCTTACGCAATGTAACTGGGAGTGTACGAATAAGTGGTTCCCATTTTGTCACAAAAGACTTTACTCTCTTAGTCATGTCTCCTAGTCCGTCTGACTTTTCGATAAGCATCTGATTTAGCAGTGTCTGCTTTAACTGTGCCACAGTAGGTGGGTTGTGTTTGAGCCAGTTCTGAAATATCAGGCGTCTAGCCAATAAGACTATGTTATACATGATTGTTTGAGAAGTTCCCGGTGTTTCCCCAAAGTCTAACAGTATGATATTTCTAAACGTCAATTCACTAATATGAGTATGCATACCTAAATTCACCCAGTAGGTTGTCATCTTCCAGAACTTAACTAGCTTAGGGCAACTCCACGACATATGCTTAATGTCCGCATCCACCCATCCACACTTTGGGCATTTATTTTCCCTATCTGTTTTCCATCTCTGAAACTTTTTGGGTGTTATATAACTGTCGTGCAAGAGTTTGAAGTGTGACTCCCTCACCTCTGACGAAAGGGTGGCTTACTTAACCTTATGTATACTTTCCTCTATCTCCTTACTGGTCACTTCTTCACCTAGTATGGAACTCCAGACCTCAGCAATTTTGTTTATACATGATGTGTTTGTCAGTTTAGTCATTTTCTTATATAGTGGTGATATGGATGTGTTACCTTGTTCTACTAGCTGCACACTTTGCATAATCTGCGATTGTTCAACTCCTCTTTTCTCCCTAAGTAGTGTTGTGTAGTAATGCCTGGCCTGAAGGTAAGTATAGTGATGCGTTCTAAGCAGCCCAAACATATCCCTCAAAGCTTCGAATGTGTGCATGTGGTTCCCCCCAGGCATCAAAGTTTGGCCCACAGTGCGCAGTCCTAGCTCTCTCCAATGAATAAAGGCTTCCGACGTGAAACCCGCTGGGAATTCGGGGTTCCCCCCCATGGTAAGTAGGATAGTATTCTATGGTCTCCCCCCAAGTGTTTACATGTCAGTCTCCAGGCTCTCACGGGCTGGTTCAATAGATCAATGTCATTCAGGTATTTGGTCGCTTGTGAATGGGTCATGTGTGGTATCATTTCTAATACTCAAGGTTTAATCAGTGTGTTTTCCAATTTGATGTTTGTAAATTTCTCTTGCCCTGTCAGCCAATCTATGATGAACTTGCACTGAGCTGCCCAGTTATAAAATTCAAAGTTGAGCAATGCCAGTCCACCCATCTCACGCGATGCCGTGAACTTTGAGTAGCTAACCCTATGTTTTTTATTAGTCCATACAAACTGGAGGACCATTCGTACAACATTCTGTAAATCCAACTTCTTAAGTAATAAGGGCAATGTCTGGAAAAAGTAGAGTATTTTCGGGAAAAAGACCATTTTTATAAGACCCACTCTACCTGACAGGGATAAAGGGAGCGGGGACCATGTTTTAAGCAGGTTCTTTAGCTGTCCAAGCAGGGGGCCATAGTTTATTGAATACCACGTCCGCGGGTCAATATTAAGAGTAATACCCAGATACTTAAAATTCCCTTCCACTACCTTAAAGTCAAAGTTTGGGATTTGCTTTTTACCATTTGATAGTAACCAAATTAATTCTGTTTTGTCTGTGTTGATCCCATACCCAGAGACCTTGCTAAACTCCTCAATTAACTCCATTAGTTTTGGGACATTTCTACAGGGGTCCTGAACAAAGAGCACCATGTCGTCAGCAAAACGTGAGACATGTAAAACTGTCTCACCTATCTGCATTCCCTCCAATTGTTGCCTAATTTTCCATGCAAGGGGCTCGATAACTATGTCAAAAAGAAGCAGGGAGAGGGGGCAGTCCTGTCTCGTGCCACTATGAAGCATGAAGGGCAGTGTGGTCATCCCATTAATAAGGAGAGAAGCCTGCAGGATTTTATATAAGTTTGATACCGCCTTTACAAATGAGCCTTCTATTCCCATCTTTTCTAGTGTATAAAAGAGATGTTCCCACAAAACCTTATTGAAGGCTTTTTCAGCACCTATTAGTAATAGGGCTGCTTCTTTGTGATTCTCTCTCCTCTTGCTATCTTGTGATAACTTCCAATAATATTGAATGACTGTTTGAACTCTCCTAATGTTGAGGACAGAGGATCTCCCTTTAACAAAACCAGTCTGATCACTGTGTATAAGCGACGGTAGGACGCTTGCCAGCCTGTTCGCCAAAATTTTTGTTAGGATTTTATAGTCCTGGTTAAGCAGGGATATAGGACGATAGGACTGTGCTAGGAGGGGGTCACATCCCTCTTTTGGAATAATACTAATGTGAGCTTCCGCGAATCTGGCCGAGGGCACCACTGTGTCATCTAATAGTCCGTTAAACAATCTCGTTAGAGCTAAAGCTATTTCTGATCCCATCATTTTATAAAATTCCGCTGGCAGCCCGTCCGGGCCCGGGGATTTCTCTAGTTTTAGATCTTTGATTGTGGCCATTACTTCCTCAGGGGTGATGGGGCGATTCATTTTCCTAAGTTGGTCCTGCTCTATTTTTGGTAACTGGATTGAGGTCCAAAATCTCTCTCTATCTGTGGCGTGTACTTGTTGTTCCGAGTAAAGGCCCCTGTAGAAATTCGTAAAGGTTTCTTGGATGTCTGCCTCTTTATTTAATATGACTCCCCCCTGTTTAACCGCCAAAATGGAACTTCTTTTCCTAGTCAGTTTGGTAACTCTGGCTAACAGTTTCCCAGTTTTACTCCCAAACCTATAGTATTTGGCTTATATTTTAGCATGGGCTTTGTTAGTTTTTGGAAAATGTAGTTGTCTCTCAAGGCTTTGGCTTCTTTATATTTAAGTCTATTTGTACATTTAGGATTTCTGAGATATTTGTTTCTAGCATTTAAGATGCGTGTTAGAAGTTGTTCCGTTTTTAGTTTGCTCTGTTTTTTAATGGATGTGGCATACGCCGATATAGCTCCTTGTAGGACAGCTTTGGCCGTTTCCCAGAACAGGAGGGGGTCGTCAGTGTGTGCCTCATTAAGTTCTGCGTATGTGTGCCATTCACCTAGAATATGCCTATAGAAATTTGGGTCTTTTTATAGATATGTCGGAAAAACCCATTTCGATTAGTGTGACCTATATGGATCCTCACCGCTATGGGGGCATGATCCGATATCGTTATCGTATCTATTGTTGCCTCTACTACTCTGGGGCACAGGGTTGATGATACTAGGAAGTAATCTAACCTGGACAGAGTGTCTTTTGCTACCGACATACACGTTTATTCTTTGTTCTCTGGATATTTGGCTCTCCACACATCCTGCAAGCTCAAAGATCTCGCCAGCGTGCGTATCACCAAAGATTCCTTCTTGGAGTTCATGACTCTTTGGGTTGTGAGAGTATTTCTGTCTGGATTAGAAAACCTATCTGCAGGGACCTGGGGGGCAATGTTATAATCTCCTCCAATGAGGAGAGGTAATGTAGTGAACTTTATTATTTCCAAGTGTAGTGCCCTCCAGAACATTTGTTTTTGAGTCTACGGCCCATATACTCCAACCAGAGCGAAGGATAGTCCCCCAATTTCTAACTGAATCATGACAAACCTTCCTGATCGGTCTGCTTTTTGGTAATAGTGTATTGCAGATTCTTACTAAGCAGGATCGCCACTCCTCTGGCTCTCCTCTGTTCATACAGCGTATATATAACCTCCCCCACCCAACTCTGTTGTAGTTTCTGATGTTCTAATTGCGATAAATGTGTCTCCTCCAGAATGGCGATGTCAGCCCCTCTGGAGTGTAGGTAGCATAGAATTGATCTGCGTTTTTGTGGAGAAGTAATACCCCCCACGTTCTAACTCATAATACATAAATGACTACTCGACATAGTGTAATCCCCTGTGTGTATTATGCAATGATATGTATGATATTGTTGAGGGTTGTATTGTGGCTACATTGAAATACCTTGACCGTTTCATCAGTATTCTGACCATATTCTTTCGACTAAGACTAACCTCCCCCTTCACTGGGCCCCAAGGAGAGAGGCGAGCATCCTGTTGGCTGGACAAAAAAACATTCAATAAACAACATAAAAAACATTTTAGAACATACATCGCAATTTTCAACAAAGTGAACCAGTTTTTCCCTAGTATTAGACTAGTATTCATAATCTAAATTCTTTTTGTGTACCGTTCACCTCTCCCCTGAGTCTATATTTCCTAGTAAAATGCTAAGCGTCTATATCCCAATTCCTTCCCCTTCCCGAGTTCTCATAAACTAAAAGTCAAGCCTTACTAAGTAATTTCAACTAAGGAACATCCCCCCTCTCTAAAGGAAAGGGCGATCCCCTTGAATTCTTCCAATACCCTAATATATTTGGGGAGTTAACATAAGCTGCATCTTGAAATACTGTATATTACAACAACTGAATCTTTCGGGGCTGAACACTACTGGTGAATAAGTACAAAAAATGAAATCTGTTAGTGTTCAGCCAACCAGCTTCTTTACCATGTCAGGTTTTCTCAGCCCCATTACTTCTCAAGTATCTCTAGTTACTTCATAACATTGCTATAGCAAAACCTTTTAACTTTATAACCTTTGTATTGTCACAGTCAATGTTCAACAGCCAACCCTTTATGGGTCTAATGTCTTTCACCTCTCTCAAGCGATTATGAAAAGTGTCTAGAACCTTTTACCATTTCCCTGGAGTTTACTCATCTCCTGCTCAGGTGTCTTTAGCTGTAGAGTCTGGCTCTTGTCTCAAAAATTTCTGAAGGTGTCTAGGATCGTCAAAAAACTTGATCCCCTGTTGGGTTTGAAGCCTGAGTCTCGCCGGGAACAGCAAGGAAATGGAGCGTCCAGCCTCCATCAATGATTTACAATAAGGCGAGAACTCTCTTCGTCTTCTGGAAATTTCCGCAGAGTAGTCCTGAAAGATCAGTATTTTCTTCCCCTCAAAACTTAAGGGGGAGTTCTGACGGTAAGCTCTCAGAAGTAGGATCTTATCTTTAAAATTGAGATATCGAATCATAACCTGACGGGATCCTCTCCTGTTTTTTCGGGTCTTGGTTAATATTGCCCACCCTGTGGGCTCTCTCAACTACACATGGTATATCTTCAGGCCTTAATTTCAGCAAAGTGGGTAAAGTTCGCTCAGCAAATTCGATTAATTCCGTAATTGGTACGGTTTCCGGCAGTCCCACAATACGCAGGTTGTTGCACCTTGAGCGATTCTCAAGGTCGTCAACTTTATCAAGCAGTAATTTGTTTTGAGCTTCAAGCGCAGTGATCTTTGTAGAGCTTTCTCTTTGCAGGACTTCGCCATCTTTCACTCTTTGCTCAATATGTTGAAGTCTAGAGGAAAAGGACTTAAAATCTGACGACAATGAGTCCATCCCTGTCTGCAACTGCTCTATCTTGGGCAAAAACAAAGCTGAAATCTGAGATACAATGGGGTGGGTGTCTGTTAAACTCTCCTCTGCTGTTTCTGCCGCCATGTTTTCTGCAGCGTGCACTTCCACTGCGGCTTTTGATTTTCTTTCTTGGTGCTTGTGCCTATTGGACATGGTGCCAGTGGTTTTAACAAAGCTGGAGTAATATTTCTGCATGCACTTATCAGACAGTGTGCTCCCACTTCCAATAAACTTTTGTGAAAGAGAGGACAAAATCTTATAACCCAAAGGAGGATATTAGTTGGCGAGGCTCTCAGTAGCTGAGCTTCCCAAAAATCACTCAGCTTACATATATCTGCAGGATGTAGGGGTTTTGTGTACTACATGGATACTACATCATATCTGGCTGTTGTTCAGTACCTCTCTTCAGCAGAGGGCCCACAAGCAATGTCTGCATCCTTAACAGTTTCACTGTATCAGTAAGTCTATGTTGTATTAGAGCACATTTGCTGCTGGCTCTCAAGGCAGGGATATCGCCACCCTAACAGTGTCCTTTTCAAATTATTACCTGCCAGTTTAGTCTAAACCTGTTTATGGGGAGTTGCTAAAGTGTCCTGTGGCGTCTGAACAACCACGTGGGTGACTGAGGCTGCAGGTACTATTTGTGCTTAATGTGGGTCTTGGACTTAATCGTAGCTCCGTTAATGTGCAGATAACGCAGGATGGGGTGAGGTATATTTGTTTATCCCCTTGCGTGTGCTTGTTCTTTTTAACTTTCCCCCTTGACCTGAGTGCAGCAAGATGGCAGATCCCCTTGTCTTCACCACCCGGGTCCCTTCCTCCTGCGCACCTCGCCTTGCCGCTTGTGTTCTCCAATCAAACCGGAGGTTGTGACCAACTATGCAGCAGTGTGCGACACAGTCTGGTGGGGTGTCACTCAGCGCTCTCCGTGCGCAATTCTCGGCAGCTGCATCCGCTGTTTTTTAACTTTTCCGGCGGGGGAGCCGCTGGCTCTGGCTCCTATCTGTGATACGCCCGGACAGGTCTGGTAGTAACCCTGTCAAGGATTGTCAGCTTTGCGGGCTCAAACAGGCGCAGATTGGGAAGTTTTGGAGCTATAACTACGGAGCTCCTGTTCTCTGCGACCGTTCACTCCGCCCACCCACCGGAAGTTGAGCCTTTATCCCTTTTAACTAATCTTGCTAGGAGTTTTCCTGTTTTACTTCCGTGTCTATATAATTTGGCCTGAAATCTCAGATCTTTCTGAGATGTCCTATATAAAAGGAAGGAATCCCTTTCCTTTAATGCTTGAGTATATCGTGCCCAGCTCTCAGGCGTTTTTTCTAAAAGATAAGAATTGTATGAATTAGAAACTGACTTCAAAATTTCCTTTTCCCTAAGTTTAAATTTCTTTGTCCTGCTTATAGTATAGGCTAAGATCTCCCCCCTGAGTACTGCCTTCGCAGTTTCCCAGAAAATAGTGGGGCGGTTAGTATATTCTTGATTAAAAGAAGTATACTCCTGAAACTTAAATTTAAGCCAATTTTAAACTTAAGATCTGATGCCAAGTAAATTGGAAAATAAAATCGAGAGTATCTTGGAGCAAGATCACTTGACTGAAAGTCAAGGAAAACAGGAGCATGATCTGAGATACATATAGGGAGGATTCCGGTGACCAGTCTTAATTTGCATAACCTTTCATCTAGAAGGAATAAGTCAATCCTTGAAAGTGACTTGTGTGCCTTAGAGAGGCATGTAAAATCTCTAGAATCTGGGTTCTGTGACCTCCATATATCTCTGAACCTAAGACTCTAAAAGAGTCTAAGGAACATTTTTGACTCTAAACTGTCTCTTTTGGTTCTGGGAGAGGGGTTATTTTGTCTTAATCTTTCTAGGGGGTATTGGGGCACCATATTGAAATCCCCTCCAATTATTAGATAACCCTCCGTGTAGGTCATTATATTGGCTTGAAGTGTTTCCCAGAAGGGGAAACAAAAAACATTGGGAGCATAAATAATGCATAATGTGTATAATACCTTAGCTATTTAAATTTTTACCATTAGAAACCTCCCCTCTGAGTCTGCATTAGTATGAAGGACTTGGTATTTTAATTTTTTTCCTAAAAGAATCGCCACCCCTCCTTTTCTTTGTATACTGAAAGAGGAAAGAACTTCCTTTACCCATGAACACTTAAGCTTGATGACTTCCTCCAGTTTTAAATGGGTTTCCTGTAGGAAGGCAATATCTGTATTTATTTTTCTTAAATGTGCTATTATTGTTTTGCGTTTAATAGGCAATGTAATACCCCTGATATTCCAGGACGTTAACTTAAAACCGTTTGTCATC
This sequence comes from Bombina variegata variegata, assembly GCA_905336975.1. NCBI lineage: Eukaryota > Metazoa > Chordata > Amphibia > Anura > Bombinatoridae > Bombina > Bombina variegata. The sequence goes on from CAJPDP010005732.1 coordinate 9,845, forward strand.
TCTAATATCTTAAAAGTGGAGAGAGTAGATCTTTATAAAGAAGAAGAGAAGGGGGACTGGCATATACAGCGCCCTAATTAATTATTAAATGCGTGAATGGTTACTAAGTGTGATCCCTATCTTGTCCCGAGGGGAACTTTTGGAATATAAATTTTTCTGCATCCCTAGCGGATTCAAAAAAATGCGTATGATTGTCGATTGTTATTTTCAGTCTGGCTGGGTATATGAGGGTAGCTCGATGGCCCTACTTTATTAATTTGGTGCATATTGGGTCAGCTCCCCCTTTTGGCCGATGTTTCAGCTGAAAATCCTGGAAGAGCATTATTTTAGCTTCCCCAAGAAATATAGGCTGATTTTTTTGAAGTATTGTAGTAATAGGAGTTTATCTTGGTAATTTAGTGCTTTAGCTATAATTGGTCTAGGTCTGAGGTTCCCTTTCTCAGGGGTTTGCCATCCCAGCCTGTGGACTCTCTCTAAGACTATCTGTGGATGAGATTGAGGGATTTGTAAGAGTTGTGGTATTGTTACTGTTAGCAATTTATTAAGATCTTCATATTGCTTTTCTTCGGGTACCCCTATCACTCTGAAATTATTCCGCCTAGCAAGGTTCTCTAGGTCTTCTAATTTTATTTGGGCTTTTATGAGCTTAGAATGTATGGTATCTATTTTAGAATTATGACCTACCATAGTGTCTTCTAGGTCAGAAATTCTTTGTTCTGCCTCGGTTAGTCTGTTTGAGAACTGTCGGATTTCAGTTGTTAATGCATGAATATCTTGTTTAATTTCGTTTTTGAGAACATCGAATTTGGGTGTCAGGGCTTCGGATATGTTTGTAACTAATGCTTGTAAATCTATTAATTTGTTTATCTGTGAAGTGTTAATGCTAGTGGAATGGATGTCTGCCAAAGATTCTAGTGTAGCCTTATTTTTTTTTCCCTTTGCCTCACTGCCATGATGGAGGGGGGAGTTTTAGCATGAGTGGTAAAAAATGTATCCATGTGCCAGTGATTGTGCAGTAAAAGTGTGGGGTGATTGCGACCCCAAGTGAAAGAAGAGAGTCCGGGGAGGGGGAAAAATATTTAGGGGGAAAGACCCCAGAAGGTGAGTCGTGTGGGGAAAAAAAAATAGGGGGAGGAGAGTGAGTAAGTGAGGGAATGTGCAATTAATTATTTTCTCACATATGAAGCAAAAATCGTGAAGAATATTCTGTCAAAGCCAAGAATTCTATTTAAGTATGGAAATTAACAGTTTATTTTAGTGTCCACAGAGGCCTGTAGGGGTTAAATACCCCTCTTGTCTAAATGTCAAAAATGATTCTTTATTTGTTAGTTACCTCTACCCTTTTCCCCCTTTTCGAATTTCTCCAATTAGGGTACCCTTATCATTATTGTGAAAAGCTTAACAATGTAAATAAATAGTATACTTTTTGCCTAGGGATTGCTGGTTAAATGAGATTATCTTAAACCAACTATATTGATAAATTATATATTATGGATTTACTTAGACCAGTGAAAACTACAGAATATGTGTGTCCAGGTTAACCCTGTAGCTGATTTGCTTATGAAATTAATGACAACGAAAAAAATAGAAAATCCCAGGGGAATAATATTTTTTTTTCCTGCCTAATGTTTTAGGCCCTAATTTTTATACAAACATTTCAACCATTGGAAAAAAAAAAAAAATTCAGAAATTTAGGGTGAATAAACAGGTTTATACAGTGACAGTACATTTAGATAGACCAATATCACTATTAATCTCACTAGGTAAGATCCCACAGGCCTAACTTAAACTCTTATACATTCTAAATAGCACTTTTGTAGTAAATAAATTTTATGTTATATACAGCCTTGTCTAGTTTGTTAATTTGTCCAATTCCATTACTTCTAGGAATAGAAACCTAGTGACTAGATATTTATAGGTCCTGACTATAATTTACTTGTAATCTAAGTTGGCCTTTATGTAGTTATACTGCTACTTCTAATATAGAAAGGATTAATGGGCTGTTTTCATGACACTAAAATGGCCCTGATAGCAAAATAAACCCTCTTTCACCAGCGCCTAAAGTCAAGGCCATTTCCGTATGGAGATTTTTATAACAAGAAAAGAAGGGAAAAAAAGTCAGGAAAAGTCAGGCATGTGATGTGTCTAAAAAGTAACTTATTGTTTTCCTGTGAGTATCATGATATTTGGTACTTTGTGTCAATTCAGCCTCAGATTATGGCTAACAAGCCTCTGCCACAATGTTGCCTGTTGTTTTTTGAAGCAGTCTGCAATAATATCAAGTTTTTATATACGGGGCCTGGCGAGCCCGGAACAAACTATTCAGCACGGAGGAGAGCCCTCCTAAAAATAGTACCTGACCCTGTCCGTGAGGTTTTGTTGGTGTGACCGGTGTTGTAGCCAGGAAGGGATCGTTGCCCAAGCTGTAAATCCGGGACCCCCCCCACGCAGCACCGGTGGGAGGGGGTACACTGGTATTTGTGGGGATAGTGTTCAGCGTTGGGCGATTCCTCTGCTGGACCAAGCGTCCACCCAGTTAAAGAACCCTCTTCGCAAGAAGCTCCACAGGAGAAGTAGGTACCACCGCTCCTCAAGCCGTAGACAGGTCTCTCAGGGTAAGACCGACCCTGATTACAGATTCACGAGGACTGCCACAGATGCCGACCAAGAAGAACCCATGCTTAGTCCAAGACCCCCTCGCGCAGCACCCATGGGAGGGGGAGGACCGGTCCTTGTACCAGTAGATTCTGACGCCACACAGTTTCGGCACAGTTGTAAGGTACACTTCGAGGAACTGCGCCTCGTACAGGCCCGGCAAGAAGGAGGCAAGAAGCGCCGCTCTTCAGACAGGAGCCGGATCACCGAAAAGGAATTTAGTCGGGGTTACTGGGTCATGGGCTGCCAAAATAAAGAGCCTCCCAGGTATGATCGCAGTCGGCTTGTCTCCACCTGCTCCTAAGAAGAACCAGTGGTATACAGCGGAGTATCTACAACTGTGCAGGTGAGTCAAAGGCCGGCTTGTCTCCACTTGGTCCCAAAAAGAATCAGAGGTATACAGTGGAGTATCTGCAACTGTGTAGGGGATTCAATGGTGGGTTAAATGGCCGTATTAAGAGGTGTTGGTCGTAAGATTCGTCTTACCAGGGGTACGGCTCCTAAGACACAGAAAGAGTCTGCGGATGCAGATAAACCAATAAAGGTGCAGGGCTGATAGGCAATGTATAGTGTGGATCCTACCCTCCTCTCACAATGTCTGTGGGGGGAATGCTTTTATCGTTCAGGTAGTGTTCCTTTTTCCCCGGAGCGGTGAGGGTGCTGAGTCTACAGCAAAGAACTTAGTTTTAGGAATGTATAAAATGTCCAGACCTTTAGTCTGCTGCCAGGTGCAGCTCAGTGCGATGGCATAGCACTGTTGGAGAACCGGTAGCGAGATACAAATTACTTAGGTGAACTGCCCAAGGTCTAGGGTGTTCGGCACCAGTTCCCACTGCCAATAGCTCACTGGAGAACACGGAGCAAGTGTTTGCGTCACCTTACACTTGGACTCCTCCTACCGGATCTCTAGAACCTGCAATTTTAAACAACTTTCCTATCTTAGCTCTATTATCTAGTTTGCTTTATTCTCTTGGTATACTTTGTTGAAAAGCATACATAGGTAGGTTCAGTAACAGCAATGCATTACTTGGAGCTAGCTGCTGATTAGTGGCTGCACAAATATTCCTTTTATTATTAGATCACCTGATGTGTTTAGTTAGCTCCCAGTAGTGGATTGCTGCTCCTTCAACACTTGATAACAAGATAGTAAAACAGATTTTATAACAAAAGTAAATTTGATAGTTGTGTAAAGAGTATGCTTTATCTGAAACATGAAAGAAAAAAAACAGTTTTCATATCCCTTTAACTCAGTATAAATTAATTTATTTAGTATTCTGTTTTCAGTTAAATTCAATTATGGATATATATGTAGCATGGTTAGTCTTAAAAAGTCAGCAGGGTGAATTTCCAGATCCATAAATTAGAAAATGTAATATAACATTTGCTCCCCTTTAATTTGTTCCCAACAATCTATTTTACATGCTAGAGTGTATTAAAATGTTTACAAATAGCCACTTTACCTTTATTTTGGCATGTGAAAAAGCTGTTTTTGCTCCCAGTTTTCACTCCCACTGTGTGTGTGTGTGTGTGTGGGGGGGGGGGGGTGAGTAAGAGAGATAAGTAATACAATGTTAATTGAATTATTCTCTCTAAGGCCAGATGACCTCAAGCTTTTTGCTCTGACAAAATGATCTAATAAGTGTCATTGTACTGTAATTTTAGAAAAGCCAAATTTACTTGAGCTGTTTATCTAGCTATGCAGTGTTCTGGTTATGAATGTGAGACACATACCATATAATGCTTTAAAAAAAAGCTCAGAAAGATTTTGCGTCATTTCTTTCCATGCAGACAAGTTTTTGATGATCATTTCCTAAATATTCAGCTTTGGTATATAGACAAGAGATAAGGAAGCATTTGTGCATTTAGAAAGTGATAAGATACAAAGGGCTGATTTCCTTGCAAGCTCAGCTTATGTTACTGAGTTGTAGTCTCAAAGAGCAAAAGCAGCTATTTCACATACAAAAAGTAAATAAAGAAGCATTGTCTAATACATTGTTTTACTCTTCTGCTGGTATAACAAATCAATGGAAACACATTAATGAAACAATTTTACAGTACACTGTCGCTTTAATTATATTAAAAAGGGCAAAATAAATAATAAAGTATATTGCAAAAGTTTTATAACACATAACTAAAAATGTTTTATTCAAATTTTAAAGCTGTAATTACAAGGTTTATCTGCAGGTATTTTTCCTGAAATGTTAAACAACTTTCCAATTGACTTATTTTCTCAAATTTTACTTTAATTGTAAAGTATTAATACATTGTTTGCTGCAAATGTTTTTCAATAGTTAAACTCCACCTACCACTTATTTTAAGGAGCCAATGCGGACTTGTTACTGGAGTAGACAAGTCTAGCTGTTGTGGTTTTGTTAGCAAATTCTACAATGCTTTGCAGTTCATTATCAGTTCAACCCTGGTGAGATCAATTTGATACAGATATGAAGCAGAGTTAGGCTGGAAAGCCTGCCATGTAACTTCCAAATTCCATAATTGTAAAATTAGTTTTAGACATAAATTAAATGAAAAGGGAGTCAAATAAATGATGAATGAATACAACAAAGTTGTTTTACTACATTTAATTAAACATTTTATATTAACATCTCAAAGTGTTTAATGTCCCTTTAAGTTTTCTTACTATGGGCTAGATTACAAGTTGTGTGCTATTGTTGTTAATGCGTGTCACGATAACCAATATCAAGACCTCGCTAACTTGTACTCATATTATAAGTTGAAAATAAATGCGTTTGTTGAGTGCAAACTAAATTAGTGTGAGTTGGGTTTGAGCGAGTGAAGCGTAAAGTGAAAGTGTTAAAAAAATGGGCACTAATTACAACATAAATATATTAAAACAAGTTGATAAGCCTGCCCAGAGG
>CAJPDP010006330.1:0-10700 GCA_905336975.1 Bombina variegata variegata
TATTTATATGTGTTTATATGTATTTATATATTTATATGTGTATATATGTATTTATATATTTATATGTGTATATATGTATTTATATATTTATATGTGTATATATGTATTTATATATTTATATGTGTATATATGTATTTGCAGACATGTATTAAGCTCGCAAGTTAGGTGTCCTACTTTTTTTCTCTATTAACTTCTATAGGGGAAGAGGTCAACTTTTCTAATTGTGCTAGAAGTAATCTTTTTGTGCACATCGGGTTAGCACGAGCGCGATAACTATTTGCTTTAAACTCATAACACCAGCACAAAAATATTACTTCTAGCGCATTTAGCGCTATAGCGGAGGCTCCACTTCTAATCTGGCCCGAAATGCTATGGGATACATTATTTTCTAAGCTTTTCTAAAAAATTATAATATATAACCCTTTTTTTAGCAACAAACTATAAATTATTATTATACTTGAATTTTATTATTATCATTATTATTCTTGTGCATTCCTTTCTTATGATCCTTTAATATCTGTAATATTTTGAAACTCTACCAATCAATAAATCAATGTCTTCTCTTTTCAACCTAAAGACAATGATCCGTAATAATAATAATACAATCCTATTATTTATAGAAACAGTGCTATTTTATAAAGCTCAGGAAGAGATGAAGTGATTATTACATCATTAAATTGCTTTCAGAGAAATATGTGCAATAAATGCAGGGATTGCTATTGCCCATCTCTGACCACAGCACGTTTTCTACATCATTAGCGACCAGGAACAGCCTATAGTTTTTATTTCATTATGATTCTCAAATATATTTTCCAATCTCCAAACATATTCAGTGTAGCACGTTACAAGCATCATGATGTTCTTTGTTTGCACTAAATTTATTATCCGTCAGCTTTTTTTGAACAATTGATATTGTCTCTACCTTATTTTGGCACAATGAATATCTCATTAAGTTTTCCTATTCATGTGAAATAAATTCTTCCTCCAAATTCTTAAAACCATAAATCTCTTCCATGGTATCCTCTCGTGAAATAAATCAATATTGCACAATAAATAACACTTTATCTGCTCTTGTTGGAAGAAAAATTTATTGTAGGTTAAATGAACATAAGAACTATTGGGCTCAGTATTAGACTTAAAACAATTATTTGCTTTTGCTTACTTTTTTATGTAGGCATAAAGACAGGTCAATTAAATACAAATGTGTCTAACTTAACTGGGTGGCAACATTTAAAGGGACACTGAACTGAAATAAAATTCACATAATATATTTTGTTAAAGAGACAAATGTGCATTGCATATATTGACACTTAGGTATTGCATTGCAAAAGATCTGCATACAAAATAAGTTTACATTGTTATTTTGTAAGCACTCTCCCCTTCTAAAGAAACAATATTGCAAACACCGGATTGGCGTTGCCTTAGATTGAGAATTGGGGTCCGATTTATTATTGTGCGGGCGGACATCAACCGCTATAGCGGATCATGCTTGCCGCACATCGATAAATGCCGACTGCATACACTGTCGGCATTTATCATTGCACAAGCATTTCTCGTGAATCGTATCCGATCGGGATGATTGCTGTCTGCCGTCTCAGCAAACCTGAAACTACGGGGGTAGATTGCAGCATCTGCTGCTTGTTAAATCTACCCTTAAATCCTCTCAGTTAATAGCCTTATACATATTTTATTTTTAAATTAGAATACCCCTTTAAAGTGATGGTAAATCCTGGCATGGCTCCAGCTAGCCCGCACTGCTATTGGCTAAGAGGTGGAAACGTCACCTCAAAGCAAAATAGAGTTCTGCCGGGGGCTGCCTGAGGAGCTCAGTGCGGCAAACGCTTTTACAAATAAAGGAACTTTCAGCATGAAGTATTTTATACTTCATGACCAAAAGTCCCTTTTTTTGTTTGACTGCTAAATCCTAGTATTTCACAATCTTGAAAACACTTTAGGTTAGATTACTACAAGTGGAGCATTATTTATCACTCCCGCTCGCACGCTAACTCTGAAATAAGCATTTTTGTGCACGTTGGGTACTGCACATATTACAAATTGAAGTTAAAAAGTTTTCGCTTGTGCACTAACACTATTATAAGTGTAACTGTAATTTTTATTGTATTTTTGACGTATTTTGTGCAACTTTTTATTCGAGCGTAATAGTTAACCAGAGCTTTGAAGTCGCGTTAACCCAACGCACATTAAATTCAATTGCACTTGAGCAAAAGCTCTTACTTTCAACTTTTGACGCGCCCAAACCCCCTGCGATAAACCTGTTAGAGTACCACTTGTAATCTAGCCAATTTGTTAGCCTCTATTAATTTTATCTTGGTGTTTATTACTATATTCATTAACAAATGAATTCTGAACAACCTCATCACCATATATAGAAAGAAACAAAAGAAAATATATAGATTTTTTTTATATAAATGATTGGTCCAAAACATATTTTTTTTGTCTGTACACATGCCTACAAGTTTTATGTTATGCTCATTAAAAAATAATCTGCCATTTTGTACTTCTTTAAAAACACTACAGTTAAAATGTAATTATTATTCTTTTACAAGGTTAATATAGAGAAGTTTAATTAACTATCCCTCTGAAAATAGTACTTAGTTGCTTAGGGCAGCAGAATAAATGTACAAGTATTTATTAAATGCACAAATGTACCAGTATTCATCTAGTTACCCAAAGCTTATTTGCAAATTAGTTAGGCAGGGATTTTAAATAGGTCCCCAAAGTCTTTACTGTAACAACAATGCAATTTCTGTGAATATTTGAGTAAAATAATCAAGAGAACAACATATTTTAATCAATAATTGAAATTATTTATACTTCTACACCATATTTTCTATGATCACAATATGCTCTTGTTAATACATTCCCATGTCATTACAATATGCTGATATTAATTACATATTGTATAGTTTATGTAAACAAAATTAAAACAATGTATATTATGTACAAAGGCAATTTAGAAGCAGAACTTATGTAATGTTAATTTGCAGCCTGCATCTCTTAGCACAAAATGTGCAGAGAACAAATGACATACAGTAAATATAATTACAATTCAATGTACTATGTGCTGATTTATGTGTCTTCTGCAGAATTCTATTTATATTTGTAAAAATATATGCAACAAAGATAGTTTTCAAGTCATGTTTTATTGAATCTAGGTCAATCTGTTGGGACTATCTATAGCAGTTGAGGGGTTAACTTTGATCATTTTGAAGTTAGGCGCCAATCCTGTTAAAGGAGCATAACTGATAAAAAATATTGCCAGATTTTTATATTGATTACTGTTATTATTCTCATCATTTGTTTGTATAGTGCAGCCAAATTACTTAGTGCTGGGTTCGTGGGTATGTTTTAAATTTGCATAGAAGCATTTTTGAAAAGCACATCCTTTTGCAAAAATATTTCTATGGTAAGGTGAATGTTCTGCAGATATTGCAATTTGTATTTTGTGTCAATTTAAAGTGCAACACTTGCCCATCTTTTTCACTGTACTATGTTCACTTTTAACTAGTGCAATGTGTGCATACAAATAAAAAGGGTGATTAGATATTTTTATTGTTAAATCTATCTATCTAATTCTTCATTCAAGTCAGCAAATTATTTTATCATGCATTTTAGACAAATATTTACCAAGTGAGTTGAATAACAAGAAGTACAGAAGACATTATGGTCTACTCGTAATACCAGCGCACGCAAATGTGTGTTGGTATTTGAAGTCCCCTGCAATTCGAACCTGAGCTTGCATATGCATTGCATGGAAGCTTTTCGCTCAGTAGAGCGTGCTTCCATAGGCTCTTATGGGAGCCTCATTCTCAATGCATAAGACACGGCATGAGAACCAAGCACAAGGAAGGGGGTACGTCGCTCAGTGATTGGCAGGGAACACACAGTTTTCCATAGGCCGCCATGTAAAGGCACTTTTCAGTGCCATTTTTTTTTCAAACACCCCACAGCCGCCAACTTTAGCCCCCAAAAACTCACTAGTGCAGTTATTTTTTTTATTTTTTTTTAAAGGCACTGCACATTTTTTTTTTTGGGGGGGGGGGGTAGCAGTTGGAGCATATTTAAAAAATAAACCAGAGGTCTGCTTATTTATCGGCAAATTTGCCCTTTTAGCACTCCACTTGTAATCTAGCCCTATGGTGGGAATGCAAGGAGGAACTCATAGAAAAAGAATAAATAAAGCAATGATATCTAAAAACTTCAGGACCTGAACAAAGTCTGATTAGTGCACAATAACAGAGGTTAAAACAAAAGTTGTCAGACACAAAAGATTTCAAACTTGTTAATTTTATATAGAATGAAAGTTTGCAAGGACATAGCTTACTAAGCGCTGAGATAAAAGTATCATAAGGTAACAGCAAAGGAAGGTCCCTTGTCTTATCTTGCACACAGGAAACACAGCTTTGTTACATAGTCAATGAATAATATAGCCTGCCAGAGCAGTAATACATTTTTCAGGACTTACTGCAAACCAGGTTCCTTAAAAATGCAACACCAACAGCCATGTTGCAGCAAAAAAGCTTGTGAAACTGATTGCTATTCTCTGGCATTGCCCATAGGAAAGTCCCCCAGCCTGCTTGCATGGACAACTGGGGTAACAGATATGCTTCTTAGACACTTTAGTCCTTTAATAACCAAGGTGAGTAGTGTCAGCATAACCTAATGGGAGGGAAAGACATGTTTGAACCCCAGCAAGTCTTGACCTCAAGCCCTACTCTATGTGAGTCACTTTGAAATTTTAACTATTCTCTCAATAATAGTCAAGTTTTAATAATGGCGAGCTTTGCTTTTTGCTTTGGTAGGAAAATACCTCCACCAAATATTTTAGAACCCACAGAGGGACATAATCCTGACTATCCTATGGTGGACAGAACTAGGAATGGGGAAAGGTAATTCAGGTATGCAATTTATTGGTAAAATACGGTGTAGAGGTTTCTGTCCACTCCCCCTCCAGGGAGGGAAACTTTACTTGGTTAGTATTGCCCTTGGATAAAAAAAAACATGAAGAAGCAAGAGGAAAAAGTAAATATGCCACAAAGGCCTTCAAAATAAGCTTTTCTTAAAGGGGCAGCTATTATTGTGAAGTGGAAGCATCTAGGAGCAACAACAATCCACCCACAAAGTGGTAGACCACGCAAATTAACAGTGTTGCTGCTGACTGTTGAATCTCGTAGCACATAAAAAATGGCTATCATTTGTTGCATCATTCATTACAGAGTTCCAAACTGCCTCTGGAAGCAACAAAAGCTTTATGAAATAAGTTTTGATGGCTGAGCAACCGTACAAAAGCCCTGCATCATCTGTAGTGGTGTAAAACATGACTCCACTGGACTCTGGAGCAATGTAAATGTGTTATCTGGAGTGATGAATCACATTTCCCTATCTGGAAATCTTATGGAAGAATCTGGGAGTGATGGATGCCAGAAGAATGTTACCTACTGGAATGCATAGTGTCTGCTGTAAAGATTGGTTTAGGAAAGATAATGGTCCGGGGCTGTTTTTCTGGGTTTTTACTAGGCCCCTAGTTGCATTGAATACTCAACTTAATGCTAGAGTATACAGAGAAATTGTAGACAACTGTGTGCTTTCACCATTGTGGCAAAAGTTTGGGGAAATTCCATTCCAGTTCTATCATTAGTGTGCCCCTGTGCACAAAAAGAGGTCCATGAGGTGGTGTTTGAAGAGATTGGTGTGGATAAACTTGAATGGCTTGCACAGAGCCCTGGCCTCAAATCCATTGAACACCATTAGGGATGAATTAGAATGCTGATTGTGAGCCCAACACAACTTCAGTCCCACAGACACACTCCACAATTTTGTGGAAAGCATTCCCAGAACAGTGGCAGCTGTTATAGCTGAAAAAGGAGGGGAGAACTAAGTATTAATGCTAACGGTTTTGAAATGTCATGTCTTGCTCATATAGGTATGATGGTCAAGTGTCCACATACTTTTAGTGATATAGTGTATATTATATTCTTATATTGGTGTAGCAATAAGGAACAACATATGTTTTAGGAAAAAAAGCAAACATTTTCAATGCATTTACTCCTTCAATTGCTAAATTGGTGATTATATGTTTATTTGGATGGGTTCATATGTCCCATTTTTTTTAGCAATGGCCAACAAGGATTAATAATTTAAGCCCTTCGCTACCGGGAATTTCTGAGAAGAACTTGCCCAAAATACTGAAAATGTTTTAGCATTTTTTCTATGGAGCCTATTTATTAAAGTGCGGACGGACATGATACGATGTAGCGTATCATGTCTGCCACACATTAATAAATACCGACAGCATGCACTATTGGCATTTATCATTTCACAAGCAGTTCTTGTGAACTGCTTGTGCAATACCGCCCCCTTCAGATTCACGACCAATCGGCCACTAGCAGGGGGTGTCAATCAGCTCGATCGTATAGGATCAGGCAGATTGATGTCCGTTGCCTCAGAGCAAGCGGACAAGTTATAGAGCAGCTTTGAGACCTCTGCTTCATAAATATTGTTTCCGGCGAGCCAGAAGCCTCGGGCGGAAACAGGGGCATCAAGCTCCATTCAGAGCTTGATAATTTGACCCCTATGACTCCATTTAAACAGAAATAGAGCCTTGTTTTTTATTTACCGGTTAAAACTATATATTTTATATATAAGTAGACAACCCAAGGTATTGATCTAGGTCCATTTTGGTATATTTCATGCCATCATTTCACCACCAAATACGATCATATAAAATAAATAGTTAACTTTTTCACAAACTTTGTGTTTCTCCCAAAATTATTTGCATGCCGCTTGTGCAATCATGACATAAATTATTGTAAAAGCTTCTCTGGGATCCCCTGTGTTCAGAAATAGAAGACATGCTTGGCTTTGCCATTGTTTATTGGTAATTAGAATGCTGCTAATTGCAACTGCGCACCACACTTTTATTATTCCCAGCAGTGAAGGGGATAATCAGGTAGCTTGTAAGGTTCATTTTATCTTTAGTGTAGAGATTACCCTCCCACCTGTCACCTCCCACCTCCTGATCCCTACCTGATCCCTCCCAAACATCTCTCATATGAAACCAGAACATGGATCGTGCTCTGGTTGCATATGCAGGCAGATGCCTGGAGCTCAGGAACTCTAGCTCTCGGCTTTAACTTTACAGCTGAGACTGCTGGAGCTTCCTGCAGCATGGACGTATATTTACGTCATGCGGTACGATGAGCTTCGTATCGCATTACGTTTATATACATCCAAATGTGTTAAAGGGTTTAATAGAATTATTAAATATACAAGGAATTTGAAAAGATTTTTATTACCATCTTGATTTTATTTTGTTATAACTGGACTTAAAGTCAGACTACACTTTGTGCTTGACATACACTTTCAGAAATATAATGTTCTATACTTCAAAACTTCCCCCTCCAGCTATAAAAAAGCCCATATTCTCAATTTCTCAGGACCATTAGGAATAATACTGACAACTTAATGGGTCTAATCAATCTGTCATTGATAGGGGTTACACTAAAGTCATGGTTCAAAAAAATATATTGCCAATGGCCTACATGATCATTAATCAAACCAAAAGGCCATATGTCCCAACTGTGGCTAATAGGTTTAATATTCATATGGTATTCTTGTGACTCCATATCTTCCACTCTATATCACCAAATACAGTCTATCTGTAAAATAGAAATACATCATACTAATTTATTTGTCAAAACAGACTTAAAATGTGATATAACTGATATGGACAAATATTGTTAAGATTAAAAAAAATATAGGTTGATACAGGTGCCTTAAAGTGAAATTTGCTGAATTTACCTTCTCCAACCACGTGCAAGGAAGAAATTTTAAATAATATTATAGATCTTATAATTTGTCAGATTTTTTTTAAACCTATACTTTTAATATATCAGGACAATGTAAAGAGAGGGCTCATATGTTTAAACAGTGACATAATATAATTTGATTGTCAATCATCTACTATAGGTGTATAGATTAAAGATGTTGATTATGAAGAACTACTTGAGATTGTATCACCTGGGCTGTACATTATTATTTTTTTTCATACCTTTTACCATAATATGAAACAATTTCAGACAAGTAATTTCCATCTATAAAATAGAGAGGGGTATAATACTCAATTTTACAGTGTTTTTTTAAATTATGTGTTTTGTTTTAGATAGTGAAAGTTAATTAAGTTTATTCTCTCATTTATCCTATTGATTAAAGAGACCTGAAGCCTAATTTTTTCTTTCATAATTCAGATAGAGCATACCTTTTTAAACAACTTTCCATTTTACTTATATTATTAATTTTGCTTCAGTCTCTAAAAATATTTTGTTGAAGGAGATGCAATGTGCTACTGGGACCTAGATGAACACATTAGTAAGCCAATTAGAAGACGGATATATGTGCAACGATCAATCACCGGCTACCTCTCAAGTATGATGCTATGCTTTTCAACAAAGGTACGCTTATCAACAAAGGATAGCAACAGTCAAATATGGAGCACCCAGATAAGAGCCTTCTGTGAAACTTCACCTCTATTATTGCTATATTTAAAAGCACAGGTAATCTAACAAATGGGCACAAAAACATTCGTTGTGCAGTCCGGTGATACCAGCTGTCGCGCTTCACCGGATTGTACTATTAAAAGACACTAAAAGAGTATAATTGTTTAAAAGCAAAAACAGACTGGTCCAATTCATTTTTTTCTACAGGATTTTAAAAAATAGATCATTTACAAACATCTTAAAGGAATATTTACTTTTTGTCCACTTAAATTAGTCTATATTAAGTCACTTATTTGCTTATTATATAATAGCATTTAAAAGACAAAAACATATTCAAATGATATACCTCCATGTCACGATTTAATGCATTATAAGGAATAGTTGGTAGAAATGAAACAAGGAATTTAAATATATTTAAATAACTTTAAACCTCAACAAGCCCATTATTCCAATTTAAAACCTAAACCTTGTGTCTATTTGACAATAAAGTTTCACCTCCTTGATATCATCTATACATCAAGGCAAACTATACAGAGTTTAAACAAAATTCAAAGTTATTATTATTATTATTATTATTATTAATTCTTGGCATTATTACAAAATATTTTTTTGCATTAGCAGTCTTTTATACAATGTAATCAATCTTTTACTCTTACTTTAATACTACCAATTAAAAAATTATATTTGAATTCAAAAGAATTAACCATCTCAGTGTTTCAAACTCTCAGATTAAACATACAACCTTATACCATAAATGAATAACATCATATTCCAAATTTGAGCCAAAGGGAACTCTCGTATTCAGTTTGAGGATTTAAAAAAAACTCTATTTCACCTAGGATTCTATTTTTGTCACCTTATTTGTTAGGATCTTTCATTAGTTTGACAATGGTCCATATAAGAATGTTTGCCCTCTTGTTGTTTAGTTTAGTAGTGAAATGTTTTATTAAGGGAGGGGATAGTCATCCTGACTTGATGTTTGTAATCTTGGATCCTAACTTGAACCTCCCTTGTTGTAAGACCTACATACTGGACCTCACACTCCACACAAGTGAGCAAATAAATCGCATATGTATATCTACAATTTGCACACATCATGATTGAAGGTTTGCTCTGTATAGGAACACCTAAAGTTGTCCCCTACTGACAAAAAGTCACATGCTTTGCTATTCAGATTGCTACACCTATAAAATCCCTTAAAGCTTAACTAAGAACTTACTGTAATTCCATTACTCTTTATCTCGGTAGGGGAGACAAAAATTCCTATCATTTTACTTTTTCTAAAGACATACCTTAGCATGTTTTGGACATTTGGACAGTGTCCATCAAATTTATTTTTAATAATGTCTCAAATTTGGTAATATAGATTACTATATTGTGTCACAAAGGTAACCCCTCAAAAGATCTATCTTCCATTTTCCTACTTAATCCTATTAATTTATTTATCTCTAGGGCAGTGGTCAGCAACATTGTAACCACAGGTGTTTTGAAACTACATTTTCCATGATGCTTAGACACTCTTTCGGCTGGCTGAGTATCATGGGAAATATAGTTCCAAAACATCTGGGGTGCCAAGGTTGCTGACACCTGCTCTAGGATGTCTACCCATGATCTGGAATTTTGAATAAGGGAATTTGAATAAACTTTCTCCAGAAGTCTTTCAGTCAAACCATCTGCCTGTGTCTTCATCCATTGAACAATTGCTTTTCTGTCTAATAAATTGGCTTCTAGCCACTGATCTAAAATCACTTTTTTGGATGACAACTCATGTAGTAAAGTATTATCAGATATCGGTTTCCTATAAAGATCTACCTCAACTTTTCCTCTCTTAGGACCTTTTAAATTCACATCTATGAAGTTTATTTGTTTTTCACCAAATTCTGAAGTAAAGTTAATACCCAATTGTCATTTAATAACCTCAATGAGTCCAGTATTACAATTTCAAACCCAAGCCTTGTGTCTATTTGACAATAAAGTTTCTCCTCCTTGATATCATTATTACATCATGCCAAACTAAACAGAGTTTAAACAAAATTCAAACGCCTAGATTACGAGTTTTGCGGTAAGGTGAAAAAGCAGCGTTAACAGGTCTTAACGCTGCTTTTTCACGCCCGCTGCTATTACGAGTCTTGCAGGTATAGGTGTACCGCACACTTTTTTGGCCTTACGTAAATTTCGTAAAGG
>CAJPDP010006426.1:0-12340 GCA_905336975.1 Bombina variegata variegata
GGGGGGGGGGGGGGGGCCTGGTCAATGGTTAAGTCAGGGGCCCCAAAATTTCTAGTGGCGGCCCTGATTGGGTGAGGTTGTGGGCAGACAGATTTCCTAATTGAGAAACCTATCTTATCGATCATTGATACATGGAGTACAAAGTTATACTGTTTTGTATTATGTTATCCTATTTCCTCTGCTGAGGCCAATTAGTGATAGTTATAGGGTATACTGGCAAAGTCTAACGTGCACTTTCAATTCCCAGAATCAGAAATCCCACAATATTAACTTAAAGGGGTAAGGGGGGACGGACATAAATCATGAAAGTGTATTGCAATAATTGTTTTCGCTATGCATAATTAAGAATTTACATGATGTTACAAGAAGTTTCATGTCCCTTTAATTCTCCTTTCTAGAGATCATATTTTATTATAGTCTAAGCAAAATTCAGCACAGTATCTTAGGTTTACTTATAATGGAATGATTTATGATGTTCTAGAAACCCTGCCTAATTTATTTCCTATCAGGTGTACTTTCTCAAAAAATAAAGAACTATCTCTGCATATAAATAAATATACTCTAAGAATCACATCAGAACTGGAAAAAGCCATACTTTAGCTATGACTGTCAGAAAACAAGGGTATGCAGATACATTATGTATTTTAGAAGAAAACTCCCACTGTCTACCAGCCTGTCGCCATCTACCTCCATATTTTACAAACAGAACTCTACATTAGCTATTTATAATTTCATCCTCACAACCTTGTCTATTGCCTTACGTATAAATAATATTGCATGAAAGACTTTACAGAAATATAATTAAAAGGAAATGCTGAGCTAGCAGTGTTCTAATTGTTAAAATAAGTATGCTGACAACATTGTGGGAAGAGTTTAATGTCTACATTATTACATTGATTTAAAGGCTTTCTAATATAGAGACTGCAGCAAGATCTGAATTAAAGGGTCTCTGAAGGCAAAATTAAACTTTTTATTAAACTTTTTTAATTCAGACAGAGGGCACAATTGATCAAGCAGCGGTTGATGCTTTGGAGGCCCATTGTTTTAGGATCACTTGAAATGAGAGTTAAGAAGCAGCAGTCGTAAGAGTGGTGGATTGAAATCATCCTGATCCAATACGATCAGGATGATTGAAAGCCTCTTTTAGCGAACCAATTAGCGCAAGTGAGCAGGGGTGGCATTGCAAATCATGTCCATTCGACCATTGTTAAATGGAACCTGAAGAGTACAAATAATAGTAACAAAAAATCCAGTTAACTTTGATAACCACATTTACATGTTTCTCTTTTTTCCTTTGCTGAAAAGACAGAACACTGAGTCAAGTTCAAGAACATGCAGGTGTCTTGAGAACTGCTTATTAAGAGACATGTTGCAGACTCCCTAATGAGGCCCTCAGAAGTTGGGATGTAAATCCCCCATGGCTCATTTGTCCTTTATTACTGACATGTCCTGCTCTTGTGCAAGCGACATGGGCGATAATCCACAAGCACTTGCTTGTGCAATGTTGAATTCCAACAGCAGATGCTGCATCGGAGGCTCTAAGTGCATGCGGACAGATTGCCTGTCTGGAAACCTTGTAGGCACGCACCTTAATAAATGATGTTACAAACATAGTTGCAAACACTACTGCCATACAATGCTCAAAACCTGTGCCCACTCCTGAGCTGACCTCATTAGACTTTTAAGAGAGGATATCATGAGAAAGGTAAAATTTGATAACAAAAGAAAATTGGAAAGGTTTTCTTTTTTAAAATTGCACCCTCTGTTCGAATAATGAAAGTTTAATTTTGACTTTCCTGTCTCTTTAAAAGGACACATAGGAGCCGAATTATCAAGCTCCGAATGGAGCTTGATGCCCCTGTTTCCGCACGAGCCTTCAGACTCGCTGGAAACAGAAGTTATGAAGCAGCTCCATAACTTGTCCGCCTGCTCGGAGGCCGCAGACAGAAATCAACCTATTCGAATACAATCGGGTTGATTGACACCCCCTGCTAGCAGCCAATTGGCCCCAAATCTGCAGGGGGCGGCATTGCACAAGCAATTCACAAGAACTGCTGGTGCAATGATAAATGCCGATAGCATATGCTGTCTGCATTTATCGATGTGCATCGGACATGATACGCTACATTGTATCATGCTCGCTCGCACTATGATAAATCTACCCCATACTATAAAATATATTTCCCCTTAATGTGTTACAAATTACTTGTTATACCTGTTAATAATATTAATTGTATGGGAAGTTATCCCATCATGTTTATTTTTTGTATTTAAAATATTAGTTTTTGTTTTTTAAAACCATATCCTATTGTTCTGAAGGAACAGTCCATTTAAATAGGCTGACCCTGCAGAAAGAGCAGTCCTGCTCATATTATCTTTCTTTATGCACAAAGTCTAATAGTTAGGTATACAAAAGCTAATTAAGGTTGGGAGGGTAAATAAGCAAAACCCCTTTTCAGATACAGAAGTATCAGTGGTAGCAGGGGCGGAACTACCATTGGTGCAGCAGGTGCAGTGGCACCAGGGCTCAGGTGCTGAGAGAGCCCATATAAGCCAGTCTATACATATGGCATGTGCAGAATATGTACAATTCTAATGCAGGGGAGCATATTAGTGCAGGTTGGAGGTCCATTAATTTAACCTCATAATCATTATACAGAGCAGCATGAATAGTGTTACTATTGCTTACTACTGAAGTATGTTTGGAGGGCCCAAAAATGTTTGCACCAGGGCCCTCTGTTGAGTAGGTCCACTACTGAGTGGGAGGTTAATGTATACTGGTTCCACCTGTTTACATATATTTTATACAGAGAATACTGTAGTGTTCATATTCATTAAGTAGATGTGGGGTTTTCAACAGGGAAAACATATATTTCAAATGATAAAATAAAGCTAAAGGAGCTGCTTGCAAACAATTCAATACACCACAGGATGTAAAATTTATGACTGGGGCCACATTAATGGGGAGAATATTTTACAGTACAAAGTCCCTTTAAATATGACTTACCAAGGGAATTATAATTCTCTTATTTATGAAAATGCAAAATGAACAACTCTCCAAATGTCAGATTTCTCCCAGAGGGTAATGCACAGACTTGATGATCATCATCTATTAGCTTTTTCACCAAGATACAATTCTCGCTTTTATTCACCAGCTAAAATGCTTACCCATTCTAACTGATAT
The DNA here is from genome assembly GCA_905336975.1 of Bombina variegata variegata. Taxonomy (NCBI): domain Eukaryota; kingdom Metazoa; phylum Chordata; class Amphibia; order Anura; family Bombinatoridae; genus Bombina; species Bombina variegata. The sequence continues at coordinate 3,185 of CAJPDP010006426.1, forward strand.
TTTATGGAAGTAATATGATTTGCTTAAATAAATAAAAATAAATTACTATCTTAAAAATGCAATTTACTTTCTCAATTTTAATATTCACGGAAATCTCACGCTTTTATACCTGTGAGAAAGAATGTTATGCTGGAATACATTTGCATTAATTAAAAGTACAAGTCAAGAGAGCGATATTTGTGAGAAGAGTTATGTAGAAATATAAGGAAAATCTTAACTGAAAAGGTGAAAACAGCTGAGTTTTATAACTTTAAACAGCAGATGAAGAATACTTAGGATAACTCCGGAAGTAGAAAAAGATTTAAGGAAAATGTATGTGTGAGGCAGCTGCAATGGTAAGAATAAAGTATGTGTGTGTGTATAGGTGTTAGTGTGTGCATTTATATATTTTTATGTATTTATTTATTATAGATGATAGATAGATAAATAGATAGATAGATAGATAGATAGATAGGTGATATAGATAGATAAATAGATAAATAGATAGATATAGATATATAAAGTATGTATAAATACACTCACCAGCCACTTTATTAGGTATACCTGTTCAATTGCTAATCAGCCAATCACATGGCAGCAACTCAATGTATTTAGGCATCTAGTCGTGGTGAAGACGACTTGCTGAAGTTTAAACCAAGCATCAGAATGTAGAAGAAAGGGGATTTAAGTGACTTTGAACGTGGCATGGTTGTTGGTGCCAGACGGGCTGGTCTGAGTATTTCAGAAACTGCTGATCTAATTGGATTTTTACACACAACCTCTAGGGTTTATAGAGAATAGTCCGAAAAGAGAAAATATCCAGTGAGCGTCAGTTGTGTGAATGTTGATGTCAGAGGAGAAATGGCAGACTGGTTCGAGATGATAGAAAGGCAACAGTAACTTAAATAACTACTCGTTACAACCAAGGTATGCAGAATACCATCTCGGAATGCACAACACATTGAACCTTGATGCAGATGGACTACAGCAGCGGAATACCACACCAGGTGCCACTCCTGTCAGCTAAGATCAGGAGGCTGAGGCTAAAATTCGCACAGGCTCACCAAAATTGGAAAATAGAAGATTGTAAAACACGTTGCCTGGTCTGATGAGTCTCGATTTCAGCTGCGACAGATGGTAGGGTCAGAATTTAGCGTAAACAACATGAAAGCATGGATCCATCCTGCCTTGTATCAACGGTTCAGGCTAGTGGTGGTGATGTAATGGTGTGGGGGATATTTTCTTGGCACCCTTTGGGCCCCTTAGTACCAATTAAGCATTGTTTAAACGCCACGGCTTGCCTAAGTATTGTTGCTGACAATGTCCATCCCTTTATGACTACAGTGTACCCATCTTCTGATGGCTTCTTCCAGCAGAATAATGCACCATATCAAAAAGCTCAAATCATCTCAAACTGGTTTCTTGAACATGACAATGAGTTCACTGTACTCCAATGGCCTCCACAGTCACCAGATCTCAATCCAATAGAGCACCTTGTGATGTGGTGGAATGGGAGATTCACATCATGGATGTGCATCCGACAAATCTGCAGCAACTGTGTGATGCTATCATGTCAATATGTACCAAAATGTCTGAGGAATGTTNNAAACCTTGTTGAATCTGTGCCACAAAGTAGACATGCATGGCGAAAAAATTCGGTTCGGTTCGGTTCGGTTCGGATCGATTCGGATTTTTTTGAATTTCGGTTCGGAGCAATTAGAATTCGGAAAAATTTGAATCAATTCGGTTCGGATTTGTTTCGGATTCATTCGGACTCAATACATACCTGTATAAGGCAATTGCCTATGTGTTTCTGAAAGTCTTTTAAGTTTTTCAGGAATTGCAGACAAATTAAGTATTTACAGAGTGCACTGCAATATCTAATTATCCTCCATGTCGAAGAAAAGTATTTAAATTAAAGCTTAAAGAATTCTGGGAACTTATATAAATAAATAACAAAATATATAAAGTTCTAAAATGATGTGTCAAATGAGCACAGTAGAGGGGTTTAAAATCAATGAACCCTTTTAATTAATAAATTTAAAAAAAATCATTAATAAAATATTTTTGTTCAATTGCTAAAGATAAAAGCCAGTTCAGAATATTAAGAAATGTATAAAATATGAATTCATAATGCTTAATTAAATAGCACTTTCTTTTTTTTCATCAGTAACCCCTCACAATTGATATTAGAATATGAGTTATTAAATATAATAAATTGTCAAAACTTGTTGTAGTATAAAAGACTAGAGTTTTCTGGCATTAATCACTTTTATATACTGTACATGCATAGTATAGATCAGAAACTACAGCACAACATTGCAAAAGATCTGCATTTAAAATAATTGTTTTAACACTGCCCTTCTCTTGCCATAGTTTGTATTGTTTTGAAGTCCAGGGATATACCCCTAAAAAAAACCCTTGGTTATTTTTTATCACATAAACTTTATAATGGTCAGTTAGGAACACATGCAAATGAGCCCCTGTACAATAAATATTTTGCCCACATTGAATAAAAATAAATTGTGAACATAATATCTCATGTACACGCCTCACCTGAACATCATTACATTGTGCAATTCAAACACATTTGAATTCTCCCCTTATCACATCCACAGCTTACAAATAACTCACCTTTAAAATCAATGGAGCAGCTTATATCTTGTTACTGTTCACCTCTGGCTGCATAGAATGAGCTGTGGAGGGTATCAGTATTAGGAACATTTCTTCAAAACTTTACAGAACAAAGTATTAAAAAAAGAAAGAAAAACTATCTCAATAAAACAGTCCACACCAACGTACGGAAAAAAGACAAGATGGAAAAAGTAAAAGAAACAAACATTAAAGTCAACTTTGTCAGTTTTGATATAGTCAGTGAAAATAGATACTTTCATTATTTATTTTGTCCCCTTTTCCTGTAATTTAACTCTGAAAATTATTGCTTTTCTAAATTCCAATGAGTCTCAATAAAGTAATGGGTGCCACCATGTTTGAACTTTAAAAGGAAAAAGCTTAATTTGGGTTAAGTTAGGGGGTGCTAGGTAAGGGGGTTTAGATGTTAGTTTATAACTTTGCATTGTGGGGGTGGGGGTGGTTTAGGGGTTAATAGTTTATTTATGTTCTTTGTGTTTTGGGGGATGGTGGTTTAGGGGGTTAATGATGTGTTTAGGTACTTTGCAATGTGGGAGGATGGCAGTTAAGGGGTTAATAGTTTATTTAGGTTCTTTGTGTTGTGGGGGGATGGCGGTGTAGGGGTTAATATTGTGTTCATGTACTTTTCAATGTGGGGGGATGGCGGTTTAGGGGTAAATAGTATATTTTGGTTCCTTGCGTTGTATGGGATGGCGGTTTAGGGGTTAATAGTGTGTTTAGGTACTTTGCAATGTGAGGGATGGCGTTTTAGGGGTTAATAGGCTAGGGTGTTCACTTTTTTGTCTCCATTAGTTTCTATGGGGGAATAAATACACTGGCGTAAGGAAAAAAGACAAGATGGAAAAACTAAAAGAAATAAACATTAAAGTCAATTTTGTCAGTTTTGATATAGTCAATGAAAATAGATACTTCACAAGTTAAAAAAACTTTGCAATATACTTTCATTATTTATTTTGTCCCCTTTTCCTGTAATTTAACTCTAAAAATTGTTGCTTTTCTAAATTTCAATGAGTCTCAATAAAGTAATGGGTGCCACCATGTTTGAACTTTGAAAGCTTAATTTTGGTTAAGTTAGGGGGTGCTAGGTAAGGGGGTTTGGATGTTAGTTTATAACTTTGCATTGTGGGGGTGGTGGTGGTTTAGGGGTTAATAGTTTATTTAGGTTATTTGTGTTTTTTTGCAACTTGTAATACCAGTGAAACCTGAAAAGTGCAAAATGCTTAACTCAAACGATGTATTCGATCACGCCAAAAAAATATTTACAGCGCCACTTGTAATATAACCCTATTTGTGTTTATATATACAGTATATGGCCTTGATGGACATAGCAGAGTTGTCAAATATTATAACAACTTTATCCCACACTTTACAAGAGGTACAAGCTTCTGAATAGAATTTGCTGCAGAGAGTTTAGAGTATACAAGCTCAGTCACAGGCTACTACTGCCGCTCCTAGTTTGATTTCTGCTTCAGTTGTTGCTGTCGCCATCAACAGTGATCCGCTAGTAATCTGGGCCTATGTCTGTGATTTATGTCACATCTCTAGTGATAGTGACTGAAATGCCCCTGTGCTTCTGGGATTTTCTGAGCTGTTAAAAGATGAATTGGCTCCAGTTGGACCGCCTAATGACTTGGAAAGTATGATTACTCTTGTGATTCAAATTGATAGACAACTTCATGAAATACACCAAGAGAGATTAGCATCTCAAGTTGCAGGTTCCACTCAAGTGTTTCCAGCTAATACTTATTCTCCAGTTGCTGAAGCTTTATATCAGGAAGAGTATGCAAATAGGGGCTATCAAAGGGCCTATTTCTGCTTCTGAGCATTCTGAGCAAGTACAGGGATTTGCACTTACTGTTTGATTGCGGCAAGGGTAGCCACTTTCTTTGCCAATGTCCTGTGAGGCCTAAGACAGCCTTTAAAGAAGGCAATTATTTTCCAGCAGCCATGTTACTCAATACTTCTTCTGGTTCTTAATGAATAAATCTATGGTAAGATGTGGACTTGGCACAAATGTATGTTGTGTAGTAATCAAATATTAGCTATTTGTTGATTAGGTCTTTGTTGATCTGTTTTTTGCATAATATATTATCTGAGTCTCCTGCAGTTCACATTAGAGTAGCAAAATAATAAAATAATGTATCTAATTTGGTGAATTGGTATCTCTGAATCTCATTAAGTTTATAGATTACACTGAAACAGACAATATTCAATATTTTGTGAATAATTTGTACAATTTACATTAGCTTTTTGGTATGAAGCTCTTGGCAGTCATGGTCAATTCCATAACCTATTTACTTAATTGTCCTGCTGCAAGATGACCATGGCATATGTTTCAGGTTTTTTTTTTAAATCTTTTATTTATGTACCAACAGTGTAAAATACAAAAGAAAAAGCCATTATACTTCTCCCATTCACCACACAGGGTGCTTTGGGGATCCAGAAAGAATCAAACAAGTAATGTAGTGGAGACTGAGGACTTAGACATATACATTTACCAAAAGAGTACAAATCAGTCATTTCCACTGAAATAGTATAGATCGACAAATTGCCTTATTAGGCATCCAATTAATAATAAATTGATCTAAACGATGAAACAGTAAATAAAACAATATTACATTTTATAAGATCACTAGTTATAAGATCACTAGTTTATATGAAATTCTCCTCTAAGAATGGCTTCCTGTAGATAGATTGCATTTGTAAATGGGCTAATTATTTGTTTTTGTATCGCTGGAGACTGCAATCTTATGTAGTCCCCCCATTTTGCAAAAAACATGGGGATATCAGTCTTGCTATTATATCGGGCATCAAATTGTTCTATTATCATTTTGTTTTTAACTAGTTCCAGCAGTTTTTTGAAACTTGGTGATTTCTGTGACTTCCTACTAGAAAAGATCACATTTCGACCGCAAGAAGAAAGAAGCGTAGCTTTGTATGCTCTTTCAATGCTTTTATTAATCAGATCATCTCCCACTAAATGAATCTCCTTTCTCCATTTTGCAGTTATTAGTATTGCTCTTTCCTTCTTGAATAAGAATTAATCTATACCAGTATGATATAGAGCAAATACCGTTTTTAAATAAGTTTATCCATGCTTCTATATGTTTCCACTGTTGTGGTGTAGATTTCAATTTATGGGAGGTACAATAATATCTAGCTTGGAGAAAAGCAAAGAAGCTTTTATTGTCAATATTAAACTGTTGTTTGATTTGTTCGAAGGAGTTAACGTTAGTCCAATTAGGCTCAAGTAATTGAGCAGTATATTCTAGACCTTGCCATTTCTATTGCTTAAAAATATTTTAACTCATCCCCTCTGGGAAATCTGGGTTACCTAATAATGGAGGGAACTTAGAAAAATTAGGGAGGACATCTAGAGATTTGCAAACCTTTTGCCAGGCAATTATGGTTTTTTTTGAAAACTAAATTTTTTTTTAATAATGTCTGGTAGCTTTTTCACTGGTATATGAATTAGTGCCTTTCCATTAAAGGGAGCTAACATATTTTCTTCAAGATTTTTAAGCATAAAGTGATCCTTTCCTGCTACCCAGTCCGTTACTATCTTCGCCATACAAACCCAATTATATTTTTGTAATGAGGGTAGGTTAAACCCTGCCATATTTTGTAATTGATTTAAACAATATATTGAAATTTTGTCCTTTCCATTCCCCCATAAAAACCCACGGAAGACTTTGTGTAAGATTCAAATGTGTCTGTATTTTAATAGTAGTGGTAGATTTTTAAAGAAATATAAAAGCTTAGGGAAGGCTACCAATTTTATCAGATTTATTTTAGCCATAAGTGTAAGCGGTAAAGTCGCCCACCGCTTTAAGTCCGTACAGACTTTATTAATGATTTCAGGATAGTTTAACCCATACCAGTTTTTCGGAGACCTGGAGATATTAATGCCTAAGTATTTTATGTATGATTGGGCATCTTTAAAAATGGAACTTAAATCAGATTGTTTATTTATCCATAAGACCTCTGATTTCTCCGTATTTACTCTGTATCCTGTAAAGGAATCAAAGTCCTTAAAGATTTTGCTAAGAATAGGCATATTTATTCTTGTGTTACTGATAAATATCAACATGTCATCCGCGTATAGTGCTACTTGTAATACTTTAATTCCTTTTATTTTATTTTTGATTGCTAATGATTCTATTGCTAAATTTAACAATAGGGGGGATAGTGGGCATCCCCGTCTTGTACCTTTTGATAATTGAAAATCTTAAGAGATGTTCCCATTTATAATTAGGGCTGAGAGAGGGCATCTATAGAGAGTCTTGATAATAGACAAGAAAGGGCCCCTCAGTCTAAATTTTTCAAACAACGTATATAAATGATCCCAACTCACATAATCCAATGTCTTTTCTGCATCGATTGATATTATAGCCCTATCCGTATCTACTTCTTCCCTTTTTTTATTCTCGTGTGAAAAATAATCCAGTGTAATAAGGACTTTTCTTAAGTTGGAGAAAGAAGATGTGATGCATGAACCCTGTATGATCTGGGTGAATTAGTTCCATAAGAAAGGGTTTCATTCTCCTAGCTATAATCTACGTTAAGAAGCAAAATGAGGCGATACCAGCTAAGATTTTTTGTTTTTTTTATTCTTTTTACAAATTAACATGATATATGATTTAGTAAATTCTTTAGATATTTTTCCCTTTTGAATGAAATAGAAATTTAACAAGTCAAGAAGCGGCCTATTAATTTGGTCCACGAGGCTCTTATAATATTTAAAAGGAAGGCTATCAGGACCTGCTGCTTTATTCAGCAAATCTTTTTTTGATTGCTAAATTTACTTAATCTAGTTCTATTGGGCTATTTAATTTATGTAATTTTTCAGCCTCTAATTGGGGGAGTAAGCATTCTTCCCAAAACATTTTTTTTTTGTTTGATTTTGTCTTCTTTGTATATGTTTTTATAATAATCTACAAATTAAGAAATAGTTTCTTCATTTTCTGTAGATCTTACCCCTTTATTAATAATAGCTTCTATTACGTTAGCTCCTCTCACATGTTTAATCGTGTTTGCTAGGTATTTGCATGTCTTACCTCCGCACCTGAAAAATGTAGCACTAGTCTTTACCGTCTCTTGGGTTACCATCTGTGTTAGGTATATTTTCCTTTTCATTTTTTGCCTGGACATATTAAACCCAGTTCATTTTTACAGGATTTAATAGATATATATTATATTTGCTATGTAATTGATTTGCTAACTGAATACTTCTTGCATTTGATTTTTTTTCTCCATTGACATAAATAATTTTTAATTTCTCCTCTTAACACAGCTTTTGAAGTATGTTTCTGGGTTCGAGATAGTATTATTATTATTTTATTATTATTACTTTAAATAGGATAGGGGGGAAACTGGACAAGAAGGGGTTAATTAGCACTCATTCCTATAATTAAAGTAAATATGTTGATACAAATTCAACTAATAGTTGAAGCGATAGATAGTTAAAACTTATTATTTATTAAACCACCATTTAAAATGTATTTGAAATTACAACTGGGATAACACCCTATTACATTACCATTGTGCTCCACACACACACATATAAATAACCAGCTGCAATATACCGAGACACTGAACACAAATTCAGCCACCCCCCTGTATTCCTGGCCAGTAACTGGATACGCTGGCTTCAGGTGACAGGGATGGCTTCAATACTGTGTTCAAGTCCCTTGCAGAGGATTTACTTGTTACGCGGAGTATCAAAAGATAAAGACAATTAAAAACAAACACAAAAAAAGTAGCGGCCTTTCTCAATGTGCAAGATAGAATTGACAATTCCCCCCTATCCTGTTTAAAGTAGTTCCTACAGAGAACATGCCTACATGCATTGAGTGCCTCCAACACAGCCTTAGCTACGGAAATTTAAAATAATCATATATCCTTGTCCCTGTTTTGAGGCCTGCACTGAAAAAGCTCCAATGTTTCTTACACTGGTTCATAAATGGCTGCCTTTGTATAAATACTGTATATTCAAGGTCCATATAAAAAAAGTTTTAGAGCAACAGAACAAAAAGCGGTGCTTACTAGCCCCGTGTTGCTGTGGACGACGTATCTTCAGAGTGTCTTCCGCGTGTCTTCAGCGTGTGCACTCCATCAAACGTTCCCCCTATCAGGAATTAAACAGTAGCCAATAACTGTTTCTCCGCCCAGGATGCCACTTAGCAAACGAGAATACTCACAAAGTTCCGGCTTCACTGAGTAACAAATGCTACACAAAGGTGAATTGAAAGCAAACAAATATGTATTTCAAAAATAGTGCACTTTAAAAACAAACAAAAGTAATATATATGTGACCATCCAAAAAAAGTAAGGAATGGTCAAAAGGCCAGCAAACAGCAGATGCGTTTCATGAGGGACTACCACATTTGATCACTGCTTACCCAGTAAGTCTGCCCACAGCCTATTTAAAGGGACATCATTAATTAACTTCACACATTAGCAATTAACTTAATGCAAACTTTAAATTCAAACCTATCATAGACTGAGCTATATTTACACAAGACA